>MU931930.1:0-16113 GCA_036418165.1 Cooperia oncophora | reverse complement strand
AGACCAAAGAGTTGGAGCTGTTGGTGGTGAAGGCGTAAAAGACGCATACAGGCTCTACAGCTCTTTGTATGTCAACATTTGTGTAAAGTGCAACAACATCAAAACTTTCGTATTCCAGTCGTGGTTTATCGCAGAAGTTGCACTGCCGTAATTGCTCCAGGAATTGCTTCACGTTCTTGAGGTGATGGTGAACATATGAAAGCAAAGGACAGAGGATACGCTGCAGAAACCAGCTTATTCTGTCCGTTGGACCGCCACAGGATGCTACGATTGGCCTTGTTTTGATGGAAGTTAAGTCCACCACATCGCATTCTCACTTCTAACCAACTTATGCGTTTTCACAAGTTGATAATAAGTGGTACGCTTGCGTACTTCGGCAGCAATTGATCCAGAGTGCACTTCTCTAGCTTCGGACCGAGGGTTCTTCTTATCACCTCCTCAAGGTTCTGACATTCTCGTTTGTACTGTTCTATGGAAGCCACCTCATAAGTAGTGGAATCCGACAGTACACCTTCACTCAGAGTAATATCTCGTTCTCGCGACATCACCACAAAACCACCGCACTTATCTCCTACTGAGAAGCGTAGCGACCTCTTCAAGTTGATGGCTTTCGTGAGACCTGCTCGCTCCATTTCTGTCATGTTGTCCGGAGTTCGCCGATTTCGATGATCATGTATACTCGAAGAAGGTCCTGTTTAGTGCGGTCACTCTTGAAGTAAATTCAGGATTTGTTGTGGTGTGTGGACATATTTCCGAGGGAACGGCATTTCTCTGCGGAGGGTTTCCTGAAGAGTTGGGCACAGTGGATCCAATTTGACATTTCCAGCTTTGACTATACCAAAATTTATGTACTGCCGTGATGATGTCATCTTCCAACTTCTTCGAAAATTTCGGTTTGGGGCAAAAGTTCGGACCAAGGTTCAACATTGCCTGTACATCATCATCCATGAGGTCGCCATCGATGACTGTGCACCGACGTGGTGGTATGGAGTCTGGGAATCATGAAGGACGGCATGGTTGAACTCATCAGGTGATTGAACTTTTGCCGTAGTCTCTGCTGGGTTGTCCGCTTCAGTCGCTCGCAAGCTGATCTGTGATAGCCGATCATTTCCTGCCAAAACTCCCTGCTCACGCGTTGTCTGAGCATCGCTTTCAGACGAACGATACTCCGAATATAGTCGTTCTTGTTCGTCGTTGGTTTGCTATAGCGGCATCCAGAAGACGTCGTTGGAGTTCCTTCACCGCATGACGAACGCCGTTCTGACGAAACCGATGAAAGCGAGCTAACATGTGACGGATAAACATGGGAGCTATGTCGTACGACTTGCATTTGAGAAGGAATTCAATGGACAGGTCAAGGGAAAGGGCGTGCTGATGACAAGCTACATAATTTAGCATTACCATAAAAGAGTCCCTACTGAGATGATAATGAGCTTGTAGGCTCTTAAGATTATTCAGAATCGATGGTTCCCTGAGCTTCATTGTGTTTAATCTTGATGTAGTGAGTAGAATGGCGAAGCTCTTCTCTTCATTGAATCTTTATTATATGACAACGTTTCGGGCATAAGCCCTTCTTCAGGTCACTCGATCTTAAATCAAACAGCTACCCTTACAACGTTACAGCATCAATCAAGTAAACTTAGCAATAACCCACACTGTGTAGAATGGGGAAGGAGTACAGAACTCCGATAGCCCTCACTACGTAGCAGTACCAGCAGAAATGAAAGTGGAAGGATTGGGATCGTTTATAAGGGTGCGGGACAAGGGTGATCTCGAATAAGTCACGTATGTCTCATTCTGCACGTCTTATATTGATATCAAACTCATTGCCACTCTCATCTCTTCTTTACTGTTGATTGGTATTCACAGTCACAAATTATTATACACATCGCTTATGTTTTGCACCAAAACAGTTGATACAATGGTTTTTTTTTGGCATTTGCTGCACCTCATATTCACTCTTTTTGCTTTCTTCGCAACTGTGCTCCAGCTCTCCACCTTAGCCAAGTCCTGGTAACATCCAACGCATCTTTTCCTTGAACTTCTTGCAGGGCCAGCTGTTTCTAAGCGATGGAGAGGTGGTTGACTTGGTTCCTTTCTGAAGAGTAGCTCTCTGACAATCAAAATTTTGAATTGCGTCAAAAGGTTCTTCTGTTGTCAATGCCGTTTAGGAGATGAAAAAAGACGAACATACCATTTGCACGTACGACGGACAAAGGAAGTGTAGCTGGCCATCTGATCACTTGTGTCCACAAAAGTCTTTCCCTCGTTGTAAGCAAGGACTGCAGTTGGCTTGTTCGTTGTTGATGACTTGAGTCATCATGCATTGTTGACAGCATAAACAGCTCCCGCTTATCCTTCCACTTGATGACCGTCACTCCCTCATTGTTCTGCATGGCGATCATTTCTCCTCGCTTCAACTTCTTGTTCTTGACCTCGTATACCCACTCTGCTTCGTCTGATTGTTCCGACCAGATTTGTGGAGCGGTCCAGCATGTTCTCGGCTAAATTCACACTTGTGTACCAGTTATCAGTATACAATGTTCTGCCTTGATCCAGCAGTCCTTCCATCAGATTCATTACCACCGAGTCTGCCACAGATCCTTGTCGGGCAGGGTCTTTTCCAGCATAGACTTGAATTCTCCACGTGTACCCTCCTTGGGCACACACTTTGAAAACTTTGATGCCGTATCGGTGTCGTTTGTTGGGGACATATTGACGGAATACTACTCTCCCACGAAAAGGCACAAGAGATTCGTCAATGCAAACATCGCGCATAGGACAATAATCTACCACTGGCTGAGTTGAACAATTCAATGACAGGTCTGATCTTGTGAAGCCTGTCATTGTTTGTGTTCTGACTGTTGTCGTTCAAATGAATATTGCGAAGAATCTCCTCGAATCGAGGCCTCGTCATGTATTTAGAACAGATTGGTGTATCACCGAAATCACCTGATCTGCACCAATAATTACGCAGTTCCGGCAATTTCACATATCCCATCTTCAAGCACAATCCAACGAATGTTCTGATCTCTGCTTTGTCAGTTTCCTTCCAACTTTGAGATTTCTCGCTACCATATCTGTTAGTCTCTTGGACTACATGGTCTAGAATTTCATCCACGAAAAGTGAGTAACACTCCAGAGGGGTAGATGCAGTTGCCGCTTCATGATTCCAGCCGCAATCGTCGTCGACAAAAGGTAAGTCGTTCATCTGCCTTATACTGGATGTCCACACACTACTGTCTCTGTCTTCTTCTTCATCTTCATTGCTTTCAGAATCGTCATCACTATCAAAATTGGAGAAAATCCCACCGTTAGGCAATACTGCGTCACCGTCAGAGCCGTTATCAGTGCTATCCACATCACTATCCAGCAGTAGCCGATCGAAGGAATCATTGAGCTCGTCGCTCCCGTCCATACTAGAAAAAAAGACAAATAATGGATCTCACTAAGTGATTGGAAATCTAAAAAGTCAGTTATTAACAAAAAACGCGTAATTGCAATGTGCCCTGCACCTGGTGCAATAGTTCGTCAGATCATGGAATGCGCAATTACGCACGAAGATCCTTCGAAGTTGTGAGCTTCTCTTCTCGCTGACTTTTCGGTATTCGATTCTCGTTGCGACGAGCTCAACAATTGTCTCGATCGGTCTCCGACTTTGTTCAGGTGCGGTGCCGGACAGCATTCTATGTAAACCTCTTTCTGATCGTTCATGGTGGACAAAATGTTCAGTGATTTGAAGTCTTCTGCGTACAAACGGCTGACTGGATTGCAACCGAGCTCAAGAAGAAACCAGATTCCACATGAAATTCCACATGAACGGCATGCACAAGGAAATAGCGGTGCATCATTATAGACTAATTGTAAGAGCTGTTCCTATATGGTTGTCCTTGGTAGTTATTGATCCACAGCCGCTCAGTTTCCCCACAGTGAAGCAGTCTGGCTTCTTCTGGTCTACGAGCGAGACTCTGTACTTCCAGATCAAGGCATTTTCGCAAGTGTAGGTGGAGCTTGTGCGAAGTGGCAGGGGCCTCTCATAGTGGGCGGAGCCGTTTGGTGATCTTGAGATGGTGAACAAGTGATAAAATATGGATAGTGGAAAGAAAATACGGATGTAGTGCTATGTGCCACCCGGTTTTGTGTGTTGAGTGCTGACTGTGGATGACGACTTGTATTAGGAACAAGTTTATTCGCCGGATGCCTGGAATCCCTGCTCTTGACCAGAGTCCCACTATTGGACGTCGAGGCTTCAGTCCTTGGATTGCGATGTGTTCTGAATGAATGAACCATACCGGCTTGCCATCACTTCTTATACCATATTCTATCTTATCACCTCAAAGATACTTATCAATCATTGTACACAGCGCGTTAGTGAAGCAGATCATTTTTCCTATAATAAACAAGTTAACCCTTGAAATGAAAGCGTAAAGTAATGAACTAATTGTAGCTATTGCTACACTCCCCACCCTTTTATTGGAGAACGGTATAGTGTTTCTTCGATTTCCTCTAATTCTTCCCTAGTTTTTTCAATTGCTTTACGCAATTTGTTTTCGAGTCTGGTATTGTACAGAGCGCTCTGTGATGGCCGTCATCCTTGGGGATGAGGAACTCCAGACTCGTTCTTTCGGATATTGTCCGGCAGTACCAACACGTTTCTGTCTTCCTTCGCATTCCTTCTTGGGATCGCACGTCAATTAGGCAGTGTGGGCACTTTCCTTCATCTATTATCAGCTTGTATCTCATGTTTCCCGTCAGTGTACTTCGGGCATGAGTCTGAGTAGTGTCTGCCCCGGCAAAATGCGCACGTGATGTAGGAGGTGATTCCGGTTTGTTCATCTCGATTTTCCTTTTTGGTAGGAGGCGCAGTCCTTGCTGGAGGTTTCTGAGTTTCTTTTCGAGCCAATTGTGTTCGTCTTCCATTTTGTTCAAAAAGTTGTTACCCCTCTGTCGTCCTTTCGTCAATCAGCTTATCCATGTAATCGTCGTCAATTAGATCCTCGAAGAACACTATCTGATGACCATTATAGTAGGGTTTTCGTTCTTCGTGTTCTCTGCGATTTCCTTCAAATGATCTTCCATGCGCCTAAGGGTGGCGTTGACGTCGTCGTTATTATTAAATTTGTTGAAGGTCAGACCATTTAAGACGATTTTTTCCTTACTCGGAGGTTTTCGGCTGTGGTTATATCGTACTCGAGATCTTCCACATTCTCTTCCAGTTTTGCGATATGTTCCTCGGTAAGAAGGATGATGTCCTTGATATTGGTATCATGCTCTGACTTATTTCCTTGTTCCCATTCTGCACGTGATTGGTTCGATATTTGTCCCTTTTCGGTTAGCATGACGTGAATGGTGTCAAGAAACATGAGTCTTTGAGTCAGCCTTTTCAAGTTTCCTATAGTGATGGTACTGGTGTTAAGCAGTCTGTGTGCCATCAGTATGATTTCTCCTCCGGTGTCGTTGGTACAGGTGGTTTTCAAAAGGTGTTTTGTGACCGACATATTGATGATATTCGCTATTCTTACTTGCGTATGAATTTCCTTGAGAGTAGTATTCATATCGTGTTCTAGGTGAGGACTCGTAATGGTTCCCAGGCTGATCTCCAAATGAAATTCGAAGTCTTTTGATAAAGCGCTGTTCTTTCCTGCGGTTGACTGCTCTGCAATGAACTGTATGAAGCCGTTATTGAATGGCTTACTGGTTTTTTTAAGGAACAAGTTTATTGCCTGGAATCCCTGCTCTTGACCACAGTCCCACTATTGGACGTCGAGGCTTCAGTCCTTGGATTGCGATGTGTTCTGAATGAATGAACCATACCGGCTTGCCATCACTTCTTATACCATATTCTATCTTATCACCTCAAAGATACTTATCAATCATTGTACACAGCGCGTTAGTGAAGCAGATCATTTTTCCTATAATAAACAAGTTAACCCTTGAAATGAAAGCGTAAAGTAATGAACTAATTGTAGCTATTGCTACAACGGATAAATAGTAATAATAAAATATTGCTAGAAATCGCGAAAATCGATCTAAAGTGGGCGAGCTAAGTGTGCGGAGCCTTATGCATCTTCGTGCAATTGCTTGTCTGTGAGCAATATGTGAAGAGTGTGTTTGAAAGCGTCAACGTTGAGATAAGGTATGAAAATAAAACAAACCTGTTAAAAAGTGGGCGTGGCCGGCTATGTGTCGGTGTGGCCATCTATGAATCATTGTAATGTGTGAAAAGCAGAATTCCAAGAAATTCTTAGAAACAGAAGTTATGGCACACATTTTGGAAATCACGATCGCGCTAAAAAGTGGGCGTGATCGCAGAGGGCGGGGCATGAGATGGCATCCAATAGGGTCAAAGATGGTTGAAATAGCAGTCCCTACACGATTGACTTATCATTTTGCGAAATTTGACATAGCGGCAAAAAAGTGGTCCACGAGGGACAATATGAGCCACCGGTGGCTCAGGGCGGACGCATGCGAAAGCACGCCATTGTCCCACGTGGCGCTTTCCCGCAAAACGCGATTGTCGTCAACGTGTTAAGCCAACAGTTAGAGCTAAAATGGCAGGTCATACCGGGACTGTTCTTCAAGAGGGGAGGGCGGAGAGAGGGTTGTACTATTAGGTCATTCCATTCGAAAGTGCCGAACATCTTACTCATATAAAACGGAGAGAAAAACAGATACAAAAGTTACCAAAAGGTCGAACCTCGCACTTCACGCTTTCCGGGCGAGTGCGCTATCCGTTACGCCACCAGGGCCGCTTTTACCCTCTCAGCTTAACGGCTTTTATGCCGTAGCCTATCAGCACTCACACGTTTAACTTGGTGAGCCGGTCAGCCGTAATCGTTAGATATCAGCGGCAATGGAGTGATTGAACCCTATTCTCAGTATTGTTTGTGTCCCAGCGCTGCCCTACAATACAGTTACTCGGGGTCTGGCACTATGACGAGCAACGGTGGCCTTCTTGTAGTTGTGTGGTACCGTCCATTTGTCGAGGAACAGGCAATATACACCGACAGCGACCACGATTTCTTCTCTGTATAGAGCCGCTTGAAAGCCACAGTGTGGGAATCCTTCGCTATGATGATCATCCACTTGCGCCCACGTAACTCCTCATGGTAGAACTCGGGCGGCTTCTCATCTGCATTCATACAAAATTGACGATTGTGAGTTTTGGCTCGAGGTCCAAGACCACCCATATTTCATCTAGGGCCGGGGTGCGTTCACAGTCGTGAATGACATCTCATGCTGAGAACATTACTGCTAGAGGCATAGAATCGGTACTGCGTTCGTGCTTCTACAAGAAAATTAGGTACCCATGCGCACACCCTCTTGACCATCCTCAGTTTATCGGACATAACTCGGCAGTTGCAGCAGGGATGTCAGTCTCGCGGGGAAGCTCGACAAAGGTCCAGGCTCTGGGATCAGACATTCAGCGCTTGACCCTTTTTCTTGTGCAGGATGAACATTATGGGACCATCCACGACAACAAATTTTTTCCTTTCTTCCTTCTTCGGGCTCCTGAACCAAACCTTCCACCTTGTATTTCGAGAACACCATTACACACAACTACTGGTCCGGCGCAGGTCGAATTTGAGCAGCGCACTTCCCTCTTATGACGCCTGATTTGAAAATCCGGCGCTGATTTTCACCACTCGGGCTTCTTTTCAATTTCTCGAGAACTTCTTCTGTGGGTAGGTTCGCCAAATTTCACAGATACACAGCTAAAGGTACTAGCCTCCAAATGGTATAGTAGCCCGCTGCTCTATCCCCTTTGCTTTTCTGCCATTCCTCTATATGTCTCGGCACTTTTGAATGGGATGACCTAATAGCACCGCCATTTCACAGATCACGATGCTTTTCATACGTATTGATATTAAAGGCACATTCCGCGATAAAATAAGGCTATGACCTCTCAAATGTGTCGGACGATCCGGAAGGCGATTTTTGAGGCTGCGCTACTTTCAAAATGTGAAAAACGGCAAGAACTCCGCTAGAAGCTGACTAATTACACCCCTTAGGCCCATGCCGACCCTCACCGGCTGCTAGCTACTAGCTAGTAGCCACTATGTTATCTTTCTCTATAACATTTCGGACTGCTTTTTCTGCTGCTTTTCTCCGCTAATCAGATACTTAGCACTTTTTTGTGCCTATTTGAGTTCCGTTTCCCGCAATTTGCGGTCGCGAACTGTGCCTTTAAGAAGTTTAACCCGGTATAAAAGTCTACATGAATCGCGGAGTCTAAATCGACAGCTCGCACCTGTCTTAAAAGACAAAGTTCGAAGGCGAGTTAGTGTTCTTGACCTGGACGTAGTCTCCAACCTTGGCGCTAATCACAAAGATTTTAGTGTTACCCCGAACTCAACCAAATCTAGACATAGTGCCCTTGTTCACATTTTCAGTTGAACAGAATCCGTCCTTGTGATCACGCGACGGCACCTTTTACCTTGTTCCCGTCCTTGTTATGAATTTCCATGAGTAAGGTGGTTTAGTAAGCCCTCAGGACTGACTAGAGTATTAGGTTGTCCGGAAAGTTCTTAGCGTTTTGGGTGTTTAACTTTAAACGATCATAACTTTCTTAACACTCATCGGATTTAATCCAAATAAGCACCATTCGAATCAGCACACTTTTGCCAATGTGACAGCAGTCGAGAAATCCCATCAAAGAAAAAACTGGGTGGTCGAGAATCCACGAAATCTACGAAGGTCTTTTTTGCCTGGTCCTGATTGATGAAGTATTTTCTCAGCAAGGAAGTTCTGAAAATGTCTGAAAAGGTGACAGTCGGTTGGTGAAAGGTCTAGAGAATATGGTGGGTGAGGTAGAACTTCAACTCCCAATTCGTTCAATTTATGGATAGTGATTTGTGAAACGTGTGGGCGGGCGTTGTCATGCAAAAGAATCGGACCCTTTCTTTTGATAAGTGTTGGCTGCAGCTGACAATATTTCGGTACATTTGGTCGGTTTGTTCACAGTAGGGTTCTGCTGTGATGGTTTGGCCTGGTGATGAAAAGTTATAGTGGATTACAACAGCCGATGACCACCAAACCTGACCAGAATTTTTTTTTCGTGAGGGTTCGGCTTTGAAAATTACCTCGGTGGTTCCTCCAAATCCAACCACTGTCCGGAACGTCTCCTGTTATCATACATGATCCATTTTTCATCACAGGTGACAAATCCGTTCAAAAACGGGTCAATTCTTTTGCGCAAAAGCAGTGAAGAAGGAACCTCGAGACGTGCCGATTCCTGCCGGTCACTCCGATTGTGGGGCACCCAATTGTCGAGTTTTTTCACCTTCCCAATGCGTTCCAGACCATCTGCAACAGTGGATTTGCCAAGGCCTAGCTCTTCTGCTATCTCTCGAACTGTTTGGGATGGGTCAGCCTTCAAAATCCCCCTAAAATCCTCGTCAGATATTGCTTTAGGTCGACCGCTATGAGGTTCATCTTCAAGGCTGAAATCTCCAGAACGAAATTTGTTGAGCCATTGCCGCACAGTGCTTTCTCTAGCACTATTGGGCCCCCACACCTGGTTAATTTGTTGAGCTGTTTCGATTGCGGATTGCCCCAATTTATAGTCGAAGAAAAAAATCGTCCGAAGTGCTCTTTTCACATGCTTGAAAAAATCTTGAAAAAAGGGGTTTATCAAGCAATGGTGAAACGGCAATTATACCATCAGATAGCGCAAGAAATTCTCTACAGGATGTGCTACTGAGAAGCAAGGCAGAATGAGTTTTTAATCAGCAGTGAATGTACAAAAATAGGTGCACAAAACGCTAAGAACTTTCCGGACAACCTAATATATGTTCGATGCCCTCTGTGAGGATTGAATCTGAGAAGCCTAGTTTCTTAGCCATATAAGTAGCAACAAGGCATGCTCGGTTTCAGCTTTCCATAAATAGAAAAGAGCGAAATGAAATCGAAAATGCTCAATTATTTCAACCTGACACTCTAATTCGAGCTCCCAAATATTAGTGAAAACAGAAAATTCAAACACGCTATGGGAAATATCGTATAAAGCAAGGAATTCTCTGCATTATCAAATTCAGTGGCAGAATCCCCTTTTTCAGCGCGATTTTCAACTGAGAAAAAACGCAATTTCTTATGGGTCAACCCAATCCCAACCCAAAAGATAAAAGGCTCATCGATCAAATTTCCTTGTATGGCCAAGTGCGGGGGCACCGTCTCAGCGCAATCGGATCAGTACCCTCGAAGGCTCTACCGTTTGGGCACTGGCATGTTCAGAGATACCTTGACAAGATCAAATATCCCCTTGCCATAGCTGCCGAATCATGCGTTCAAGAGCCTCACCGCCTTCTAAGTACTTCTTGAACATCTCGAATGTTAAACGTCCGACGGTCAAAACCAGTACTACTAATTCGGCTGACGGATTCTGTAGTAGACCAGGCACGGCTTGGATTTCGTACTTAGGGCTTAGTCTGAGTTTCGTTGGCGATTGAAAACACGCGGCAGCGAAACATGAAATCAATTGTCTCTGCCTTTGTGGCCCGCGGTGGAGCGCGGTATCTTCGCCGAACTGGAAATCATGACGAACTAATTAACTGTAAATGGAACATCGACGTAGCAATAAGCAACGTTTCTCTAAATACGGCAAAGAACCCACCAACTGGCTAAAGGTGGGTTAGTAATTGTTTGGTAGCATGTTAGCGTGCATAACCACATAGATCGCACTTAATTTCTAGGTCCAGTTACTGAAGCGGAAGAACGAGGGTGTGGCGCATTCCAGCTCATACACCCCCTCCGAGCTTCAATTCATCTGTCACAAAGTGGATACAGTTTTCCGTACTTTGTGAATGGAAATGAAGGATTGGAGAACCTTGTACTGCAGTTGAAGCAAACTTCCATAGCAAAATCAGCGACGGGCAAATTTTTCGATTTGAAGACCTCAAACAAGATACAGTGGATTGGAACGATAGAATCTTCTAATTTTTGAAGCCGTGCTTTCTGGTTTCTGTTCTATGTTGTCTCAAAACAAAGTTGTGCCCTTTGGAAGGTGAAATACTCGCGTTCACCAAAGACCTCTTACTCATTGTTCCTACTGCGAAGCCGTCATGCAGGCTTAATGACGGCTTTTGTTCATATAATCACCTCAAAAGCCAATCCCGCTTATCACTTGGCAAAAGATCGTCTTCGGACGATGTTATCCAGGTTTAGCATAGGACTGAAGCATAGTGGGAGTCCAGTGGAACATGCAGCGCTTCGCTCTCACCGCAAGCACTGGGAAAATGTACAACCAGTACGACAGTCTGCAAGTCGGGGGGGGGGTCGTATGGCAGTACTTCTCGAGAGCGGGGGGGGGACTGCGAGTTTTTTCGGTTTTTCGCCATCTGATGCCTGTCCTTGGTACCGAGTCCCCTTTTTTAGGAGGCGGAGTGGGGTATGTCTCGTCTAGAATCTACGTCTGGTACGTGCGCCGATCGTACATGGTCGAGTAAAGATCGGTGCTATAGAAATTAGGGCCCAAAAGAGTGTTCATCCCTTGACCGGTCTTCAACTGTGGGTGTGACAATCAGTAAATCTCGACTGACACGCTGGTTTCGCTTTCATTCAACCCGCTGCCCCATTTTCCTTCGTACGCTCTCGACGTTGACATGCACTCTATCCTTATAATCACTATTGGTGAGTTTATTGGTTTTTATTACTTCGAAGCCACCATATCCTGTTACTCGCTCGATAACACAGCTTCGGTCGTTGAACTTGCACTCCATATCCCGGCTTGGAAAGGGTGTAGCTGCGTCTTTCATTGAAACGTGGCGGTTGCTTCGCTTTTGGTGAAATACTGCCGTTTCGAGACAACTGTAGCAGTGTCTTTGTTCAGCGCAAGGCAAGATGATGACTGTATTGGATGGAAAAGATCCTTTGATTAAGCATCTTAGGCCTGTTTAAATGGGGTATGCAGTCACTCCTTCCCTATCTCCGGAATATAGAGTTCACCACCTTTTATAAAAATCCGTCCTGTAACATCAGTTTCCTTCATATTACTACTATGACAATGACCGCTTTGATCGATATGGAAACGGCTTTTATAGGAAGTGAGAAGACTCTTGTGAGCGATCCGCTGTCAGACTGTTTGTTGTGAATAACTGCTGTTTTACGCCGCAGCTGCGCGATACGAAAGGGTCATGCCGATAGTCGGCGTAACCGCTCATCGGATTGAAGGTAACTGTGAAGTGCTCGAAGGGCAATGGAAAATAGCCATTGAGGCTGAGAGGTCAAAAGAGGTGGCGCCTGGGAGCGTTAAGTGGTAACGCAAACTAGCCCAGGTAAGGCAGAAGATGCGGGTTCGTTAGTCCCGCCGTGGTCGAGTTTTGACCTAAACTCAGATAGCTCTTTGAGCGATCACGCCTATATGAATGACTGCTATAGTTGTCGACTCCCCACCTTGTGGTTAGTTCGGGCAACCACAACGATGGGAGGAGGACACTCTTGCGTCATAGGTTGTCTTATTGGAAAACTATACATACTATTCATTGGGAGGGTAATGCACCGCCGGATTCACCTTGATTTGAACAGACTTCCTAACGGGAGACTCAGATATTTCTGGAGGTATTCAGCGAGGGCGTAGGTGCGAGCAGAAAAAACAGCAGAAAGCTGAGTGTTACAGGAAGAGGAGACAGCGGAGCACCACTGGAAGCGCGTAGGCAACAGAAAAGCCCTTCTCTGGCTGCGGTCCGATATAGGCTGAATCTAGCTCCTAAAAACAGTCTGGCTGTAGCCGCAGTTTTCACATCAAGAGAGCACTGAGGGACGCGACCTCTATCACAAGGTTACAAGCACTAGTTCTCTCACTCCGACCAAAGGTTAACACTGTTTTGAGAACAAGCAGCGATGGCAATTGCGAGAGAGGTCAATCGACATTTCAGGCGTTAGTCATCGACACCCGTCTCATCTTTATACTATCTTTACTACAGAAAACTTGCCAAGCGATAAATCCTCATACAATGATGAATGATCCGGCAAAATTACGACAGCCCATCTAGCCAGTTCCGATCTAAGGAAGTTTCCGAAGACCTGGCGTAACGATCATGAAAAATAAGGTACGAATTTGTCTAGATTCTAGTTGCACCATGTTGCAGCCCTCTAGCCTGCTTCGCGGAATTGCGATATATTGCTACGCCGGAATGCCCGTACGCCCCGTTTTCGTTAAACACACTTCAGTCCTTGGAGTGACGCATGAGAGTTTAGGAGAAACGGTTACGGGACTTTCAGTGCACCTCTTTCATGATGAAGGCAGATACCATGTAGCGAACGAGACTGTCTAAAGAATCGAGGAACTGGCCTCGCGACTTTTCCATTCTCCATGATCTCCTGACATGGTCCTCTGGCTACTACCTCTTCCCTCTATATAATCTTTCTTGGCTGAGGAAACCATCACGACAAAGTTCTAGACCACCTCCGGTCGCGTCAAGTAATGCTCAACTGCCAATCCCACTTCGAAAAAAGGAGGATTGCTAAGCTGCCTAGAAGGTAGACCACATTGGTAACTAACATTTGTGATCATAGAGCTTTTGTTTCCTTCCGAAGCCACACTAGAACTCTATCAAATGTCATAGTTTTTCCCTCATGCCTTTTGAAGACAAGTCATCATTGTATTCAATGAGTGATTCCTCTTTTCCCCTGGGATGGTATTTGGCGCCTTGCTGGGAAGCCCTGCTTCTTGACTGAATTCGGTATTGTTCCAGGAATGACTTGCAAGGCTACTACTAAGAACATACAAAAGCTATTCGCTACAATCATTGATGTCGAACTGAACGTCTTGTGATGATATTGTTTTGAAGACCATGTTACGATCTTGCCCCATAGTGTAAGTCATCTTGTGATCCGAAAAAAAAACGTGGCTGGCCGGGGGAACCGGGTTCACGTAGGTTGTGTTAAGTGCCATGTTTTTTGACGGTCTTTCTGTGTTGGGCTCTGAGCGGCAATTTCTTAGAAAATGTTCTTTCTTTCCGAAGAAGGCGATCTTCGCCGAAACGTTGGTATGATAAAACTAGCTGTACAAATCTCGGGAGGCTGAAGAAAGTTTCTGAATTATTCTTTCTTTGTCGCTTTGAGGAAGCTGCCCCGAAGCTGTCCCAAAATGTTAGAGACCCCAGCTGGCAATTTCTCATGACCCTGCTGACGAAATTATTAATGGCGAAACGCTGTTCCCATGGCCGGGATGTATAGTGCACTTACTTCATTGAAAGTTCATGTGCACTTCGACGAAACGCGATATAGGACAATAAAAATTACCGGGGACTTGTCTGTATTTTAAGATATCGCTATTTGAGAACAGATTAGAACAGCTGCCCATGAAACACGCTCGCTGTCACTAGAACGGGGTGCATATTCCTCGACACGCAAAGAAGAATGCTTAGGTAACTCGTTAGGCCAACAGTTCACCTCTCGTCCCATACCACGAAATCCGCTGTTGTCTTGATTGTAATTATACTTGTTTTGCCGAAATGGTTAATTTTTGACTCTAATCGAATCGACGTTGCATTAAGTGAAACTTATATTGCATATACAAGGGGTGCTCAACGTACTCTCGGTATGTGTATCAAGGAAAAAGCAGTAAATTCTGAAAAAAAATTTATTTTTCAATTTAGTCCCTCATAATCTCAATGCAGTATGTTTGCTTGGGTAACTAACTTTTCAATACCCGCTAAAAATATTTTCCTGCTCGTCCCAAAAATGTGCATTAAATTGCGCCTTCTGCTCTTCGATTCGTCAAGAAAGGGCTTCTCACAGAGTCCTTTTTAAGAGACAGAAAACGCTTTCTCCAAAGAATATTTCTGAAGTTGATCAGCAAGAAGTGATCAATAACCATCTTCTCAATATTCTTTTCATCAGTAATCATTTTCTCAAGTATTGTCGCATCAGTCGCTGTGGTCTTTTTTCACCATGGTTAACTAGAATAGCATTGATGATAGCTAAATTAAGATTTACAATGATTTGAAATTTTAATTTTCGAAATGATTTAAATTCTTTCGTCAATGCTAATTTAGCCAGATAGACAGAATACATTGAACAGCCCTCGTATCAGACGTATCCGAGCAGACGTGGTGTTCTACCAAGTGGCGCTGCAGATGGCCCTTTTCAGGGAGGGGGTGCAGGTGAAATTCCGAATGTCATACTATTCTGGGCATTCATTACCTCCAGTCTTGTCCATACTTGTCTTATGGTTAGAGAAGAGGAACACCGCTGAATTGCACGCCAGCTGATCACTGCAAGTACTCTATAGCTGGATTTCGATTCAGATGCGCCTGCAGTTTTGAGTAGGAGTATCATAAGCGTGGCGCATCCCAAGAAGGTACTGATCAAGCCAGATACCCAATACTTCAGGCCTGGAAAGCATGACAAAATATTAGCGTAATTTGGAGCGAAAAATTATGAAGTATTCTAGTACTGAACTGATTGCAGTCTAGTGCTCAAGGCCATCGCTGAAAGGCAAAATGATTTTCACCAACCTCCAACAAATCCCTTGAAAGTGAAAAGATTAAAGCTCATGGTCATACTCTTTTCAGTGCCATTCGTTTTGTCGAGGACCACGGAGAAACCTCAGCTCATTGCACCGTGTCCTACAGGCTCTCGACCACTTCTTCGACCTGACGGTGAACCCAGGAAATGCCTTCCACATCAGAACAGCCTCTGTGTCAATGCTTTACCCGACAGGGTATGCTTTTTGTAATTTGAAATTAGTCATAACTCGAGTCCATCAAACTTGAGGGCTTCTGTGCTTTATATCATTTTTTTATCGTTAGCCGCTTCTAAAACTCCAAATGTTATCATTTCGAAAACTTTTGCTTGCATTAACTACAAAGCTGGAAGATCTGCGGTACCGAGAGCATCGTCGCGAAATCGAACGCAGTGGAGTGGGGAAGAGGAGCGGGGAGGGCTTCTGCCAGTGCCATCAAATCTCTTCCCCTATCGAGGTTCATGCTTGGTAGAAGCAAGGTCTTCTCTCGGGCCCTGATCGACTACGCTCTAATCTTGAGTCTTTGTGGGAAAGTGATGCAAACGCTCTGGCGAGCGGTCCACCAACAACTACTTTAGCGCTGGGGAATGCGCGACGGGGGTATTAGCTGCTAAAAAGGAAACTGGTCGTATGTCCGTAATGAATAG
>MU931929.1:0-16354 GCA_036418165.1 Cooperia oncophora | reverse complement strand
CCGGCTCGAATCCGACTCCAAAGCCATAGAAATACTTTAAACTAACGAGTGGGACGCTCAGGCCGTTTTTATTTTCATTTTCGTGGAAATGGAGGATCCGAGGGATATTGCAGAAGCAGCACAGTTTCTCTAATGTTATCCGCATCAGGAAATTGCGTTTTACTTGTATTCCAAAGCGCAATTACAGGACTTGGCAAAAAGCCAAGAGAGCTGCGCGCGACACGCGCCGCGCGGACGGCTGTTAGCATAAAGGGAGTCTGCGCCGCAAGTTGCATTTTGGGCGGAGCATGGACGAATTAGACTTTCCCACGGCCCTGTACTCTAACCCCGTGCAGTTTCGGGCGGGGAAACCACGACACATCGACAGCTGGGGGCTGATAGTCACATACACCCTCAATGTGTGTGAGCGTACCATGTGTCTTTAAAGGCAGTTGGCACGATAAATCCCCAAGACGAGTAGGATTAATACGCCTGGCAGGACGGAATTCCGCGACCCTGAGCAGGCGATGTGCAGCCCGCCCACAAATGGACGACCGTACCTGATGCTCGTACTGCTTCATTTGCTAAGTGAAATATGAAGCGAAGGGATTGGTATGAAGCGGCTGGTGCTGCATGGATATATGAGTACATACGTGCAGCCGTACCTACCGTAGCGGTTATTGGCAAGATGCCTACGGGAAACTCGTCCGAAACTGCTTTTTGAATTGAAGACGAAGGCTTTTCTTCGCAGGTTTTTGACCGTTTCACTTCGTTTTTTCGCAATTTTCCCCACTATATAGCGCCTTTTTAGCAGTGCGGGGCGAGTACCAAATTATCATGCCAACTGCCTTTAAAGCATCGGAGGCATTTGAATGCGATATTAGGGACCATGATGACGCGGTAACCAGCTAATTCCATCACCCTGTTGGCTCATCCATCCTTTCGGCGACCACACGAAACTCAACGAGTCCGTTTCTCAGTCAATTGCAAGAATGACACCTTGAAGATTTATTCTGCAATACCCAGTGCATAGCAAAAAGTAGTTTGGGACGACGACGATAACCGTACATCGATTTCGCATTAAAGGTTATAAAGTACGACTGTCAGGGCGCGAGCTGGTAGGTGTCCCCACTTGAGCGCGTGCAACTCCGCCCCGTGTGGTGACCGTGGTTTCGCTCGTTGTTATGCCCTCTCCTTGGATCCTTTTGTGAACTACTTTCTCCTTTCTCTTTCTCTTGTGAACTAAGCAATGTCCTATTTGGGGCCCCGGCGGCTTTTACGGTATTCCATCCTTCGCATTCTTCGCTTCACGATTAGTCATCAGTACTGCAGTTCCAGCTTTACGCATTGCCGTTGTTTGCGACGATATGACAACACCTTACCACAATTGCCGCTTTAGTAGGGGAAGCGCCCATGGAAAGACATGTGAATTTCTTCTTTACGCCAGGCTTCAAATCTACTACTTAGAGTTGCCTACTTCTAGAACATAGCGCGTTGTTGGGGCAGAAGTAATCGCAGAGGCCGACGGTCCGAGCTACGACGTCATGTCTCCTTGTCTGGGCGCTCCCACCGAGTCGTGAGACTGCGCGCACTGAGACCACCACGATTATATCTACTATTTGTGCCCAACGCAGTACACTATGAAAGAACACCTAGACGTACCTTTCCTACTCCTCGTTTCTCAGCGTTTCTTCCATTTCGAAATTGATCAGCGAAAATGGGAACAACCACTACCGGTACTGCCCTCAGTAATGCCTCCATTAAACCATTTATACCACCATGCATAACGAATAATCGCAGTCTTGGATGGGCTAGAAAAAAAAACGTTATGACAATAAGTACGACCAGTTGGAGTCACCGGTCTAGCAGCTCGTCTTCCAACCCCCTACGGAGCAACATCTTTCTCACAAACCTAGAACATCTTTCTGTGGTAGCCATTCAACTAGGTCGCAGTTATTCAGGCCTTCCACAAAGGTGCTTGTAGTGGTGTCACCTGCAAACAAAATGTAAGTTGAAAGCTGAAAAAAAAGCTGGAGGGATGCGCCGCGCACTCAAGCCAACCCGCTTTTGTGTGCCTGCTGCCTTTCACTGATTTTCGTTCTTTGAAACGGTCACCTTGCTTGCTTTACTTTTTCTTTACATCAAGTCTCCATATTGTGCCACCGTTTGCGACTTACCGAATGATACCCAGTAAATAGCCACATGAACGAGCATAGCAAGCGTGCTGTGGTGCGTGTTATAGTTAGGATTTCATTCACACACCAGAAGCTTCGGAGACAGACCACCCCCTTGCTCCATCGGTGGAGTGCTAGAATATTTTTAGAACGACTTCATTATTTCCTCACCCGTCACTAGCTCTAGTAAAGTCGCACTCAGCCAGGTAGTGTGAGGAGGCGTGGAATGGCCGGAAGTGGCGGCGTTTTCTACCAGTAGTGGTTCGGCCTAGAGACAAGCAGCCCAATGGTAGGAAATGCTCGAAAGCGGTTTATTTCCTGCCCGCTGATACAGCACTCGACGGAGATGGCGACAATATCACCCCGCAGTCCCACTTCTATTCACCCTCTCATGCATGCTAGAACGTATATGAACGGGATTCATATCTGTTTTTGGCGAGCTTAGTACCGGGAACACCACCAGGCCTCTATAACGACTCAAATACGTTCCCGAAGCCTCGAGCATTCCTCAACCATAGCGTGGGTCTTTCAGAACTAATCGAGTTTTATTCGAAGACCAGTAAAAAAAATGAGTTTGCCTGTGTAGCGACGTCCAATCGCATTCTGCGATAGTAGCATAGACTATCTAGAGCTGAGCAGGAGGAAGCGAGCGGCTTGGGGAGCCTTCAAGAACATCGAGGGAGTAGCGAAGAAGACGAAGAACACCAAGCTCCGTGCCCACCTCTTCGATTCCGCGGTCCTTCCTGCCTTGACGTACGCCTCAGAGACTTGGACTCTACGAAAGCAGGATGAGCATGCGGTCGGCGTTATTCAACGCGCCATCGAAAGGGCGATGCTCGGAGTTTCCCGCTACAGAGCAGGTGAATCCGGCAGCTCGCACCTCTGCAGGACGAAGACATCAAAGACCACCACCGCATTTGCCCAAGATCGAAGATAGGTAGCGGTGCACGTCAATGCGCTTCGAAGGACGACCGCCTGCGACCAGACAGCGATCACCGAATGTGATTCAGTGGGATGGTCAGCGAACGCTTAGCGACGGGACTGCCTATGCCGATGCGCTTAGACTTCTTCGCGAAAGGCTTCTGAAAGCCTCTGGTATGAAGTTCATAGTGTCCCTCGAGCAGAGAGAGTTCATTGGGCAACTCTTGCACGTTGCAGGGACGAATGGGAGACGTTACTGGCGCCCGCTCGAGGAACTCGATGATCAACGGGAGCACAGGTGATACAGGTGATACAGGTGATCTGATTTTAAACTCGTGAACATATTTAGTTGTTGGAAAAATCAATCCAGAAGAAAATACCTAGTCTGGGCCATCGTCTGGCACTTCTCGCGCCTTCGAACACAAAATAGTCAACGCTTCCACGCATTCCGATCGAGGAGTCAGTAATGCGGCCAGTACTGCCAGGCCACTTCTCAGCGGGGGGTCAAAGCCAAACACCGTTACCTCATCTTAGGGAGATTCGTCTTCATGTGCGATTGTGAAAGGCATAGAGCAGCTTGCATAACGTGCTGCTTCCTCGTCATTAGTTGCATGGAAAAGGGACTGGCAGAAAAGTAGAGCTACTGGTGTCGCTCTCCACTCACCGTTGTCCCACCCCCCCCCCCTTTTTCCACAAGGTGCAGCATTTGCCGAGGTCCCGTGGCGAAACACGTACGCAGCCACAGAGAACAGCTAGAAGTGAGAGGGCGTGGCGCGTTCGGCTATGAACAGGCGTGTGGCTAGCAGTACGGCAGCGCGGTCAGGTTCAGGGAGACACTATCCGGATGCCTCTACCATCGAACCACATTTCGGTGCTCTTTCAGGCGTGGAAAGTTGTACGCTATTGTGACCCTCTCACCTCATAATGCCAAGGATTAGAGTCCATGGAGGTGAGTGCACATAAATAGTAAACTGTGAATTAACTAAACTGCAAACTACTAAAATATTTAATTGCAACCTTTGGAATCGTCAAAATGAAAATGATAAATCAACGAAGAACTACCGCCGATTTAGAATACTGAGCGAACCCTGGCTTGGTGGCTTAGAGAAAAGCATTGGAAATGGACGCCGTGCCGGGGAACGAATGATTGACACACCTTTCGTTTTGCCTTTCTTCATCAAGATGGAAAATTTCTGCAACAGAAATGTGCATAAAGCTACGATCTACGTCCAGAAGACGGAGGCTGCAGACTTCATTCAAAGGATGCGGCGGTTGCGTTATTCCTGGAATCTTGCCGTATTGAGGCATTATTCATGTCGAAGCAACAAAGATAGGGTGACAACATGCCTTCAGAACGGAAAGATCCCACAGAAAAAACGCATCTGCGTTACTGCTCAGTGAAACCGCGTACCTCCATCATCTATGATATAGAAATATATTAGGTTAGTTCGGAAAGGATGCGCGTATGACAATATTGATCTAACTTTATTTCATCTTCTACTATAGGATATATTTTGAAAAACAGTTTTGTCCATTAGAGAGAGGTTTTTATTGCGCATCTTTTGATATATTTTTTCTATGTCTACCTTGTTTTTTTAGAGAAAAAAAAGTTTAGAAAATGCTCGACCAAAAATTTCGAATGCGAGCCAGATATTGATATGTGGAAGACTATCAAAGAAAGTCCTTAACGACGCACTTGGGTGGAACCTAATCGACCACTCGGCTCACAGGGGCAGGCGGCCGCCGGACCAGCGCGACAACACCGAGCTTGAGAAAACTGGCAAAAAGAGGTCTTCTTGACCACATTTCCTCTCGCGGCGGACCCTTAACGACACACCGAGCTCGGGAAAGTGTGTGAAAGTGGCTTCTTTTGGCAAAGTTTGCCGTACAGGTTCGGCCACCAGTCATTTGCTAGTAATGGAATTAGTAAGATGGCCTTGAATTTAATTTCGTTTTTATAAATAAACCTTTTACACTCAAACGCGCATTCCTTTCGAACAAATCCTAATAGTTAAACATTGAAGGAGGCTGCCTACCTCGTCGAGTGGTTTCGGTTCAGTCATACCCAGGCCACCAATGTAGATCGTTTTATGGATGGTCGGTCGTGGAAAATCGAACATTTCATCAGCATTTACGAAACATAAGCTCGCATTAGATGCGATTTCTCGAACATTCGGGAAATTCGGATCGAATTGTCGAAAAGACCTTCAACATGGACTTTGTACTGAGAACACAGGCAGAAAAATTAAAATGAAAAATAACAATTGCATGTGAAACGAGAAATGAAAACGAAAAAATTGGATATAAAATGGAAAGTTGGTGTTGAATAATGCTCTCTTTGGATGTTTTGAAAGTACTACATCATGTGTAGTGAACCAAGACCGATATTTCAAGACTGCGATTTCAGAAGAACATACACTGGGCGTGGCAAAACGGATGGTTTAGCACGGCACCCACACCTGAGACAGTTTGGTCGACTACGATCCCCGTTAGCTGAAGTCCAACCCTTCCTCCTTAACTCCAAAAACTTGAAGGGGTCCACTAATTGGAGGACCAGGGAGAAATTCAAAGTCTCTGTAACCTTTCACTTTTATGCTGTTCCATTTGGGAAACAAAACAACGAACGCTTTTCGCCGGATTGATTTCTCATCCACGGCGTATCCTAGCTCCTTATCTTCGCTTTCGCACAAGTTGGAGAAAAACGGTTGGAAAAAGGCGAAGAGCTCGTAAGATCAACAAAATTAATAGGCTTAGTCACAATCGGCTTTTACTTCTTCCTGAACTTTACGGGTTTCCTGAACGTCATCTAGCCCATAATACCGAATTGCTGCAGACTACTGCGTCAAATTCCATTCTGACAGATTTCCAGAATTGAAAAGCGGAAGAGGGATTAAAGATAGGCAGTGCACTCAATAACCTACAAGAATGTACAACCACCTAGACAAAGCTTCAAGATATGCTGTCCGCGTTAACAAACTCTACATAGTCATTCTGAATTCCACCCACAATCATATTACCGGGTGCTGGCAAGGGCGTCTCCAGTCAAAGATCGGCGGTGGATGCGCTGCGAAGAATAGGGCAGCATGACAGGGCAGCCGGCGGAGGGGCTTAGAGCGCAAAAAGGGCAGTTTTCACGCCAACTGTAGCGGACTCAGGGAGACATTATTGTTGGATCAAGGCAGCCCTGGCGCGCTCCCAACCGCGTCGCAGGCCAGTCGTTTCCATGGATCACCACCGTAGACATAGCGTGTGAAAGCGAGAGTAAGCAGCGCGAAATTCTCCACTTGTTCAGCTCCGAGGACGTTAGTCACCTCAACAGACAGAAATCCAATGTGAAGCCCTTCTCACAATCGCCCGTAGACACACCCTCTCCAACTACAAGATGTGAAATGTAACAGATGACAACACTAGATGGACGGAACCCATTAACTTCTACCACAAGGTTTGGATCAAATTCTTGAGAAAAACAACTTGCCTCAGTGGTCATATCAGTGCCTTTGCGATGAACTAGAATAGTTCCTATATACATATAGACATTGTAGGCTCTCCTGCCAGAAAGTCATCGTATCGCCGTTGTCATTTTCTTCTATCGTCGGCACATAGGAAGGTGGCGCTGGGACTCCTGAATGTGCAAGAAAAGTAACTAAAGGAAAACTGCACATTCACCTCCAAGGGTGACCCTTGCCATGTGCGAGGTGAATGCGACTGCAGCCGCGGGTGGCTTCCTCCTTTCTCTGCTCAAAGGTGCTTGGGAGGGCTGGAGGTGATAGCTGGTTGCCGTCTCCCTGCTCCGCCAATACCATCACGTACTTTCAAGGTGCAGTACTTGCGTCGATGGTAGAATCCTGCCGCGAACACGCGGTCAGACGTAGAGAACGAAAAGCAGTGAGAGAGTGCGCTCGAATACGGTAAGGCGTGTGGCTACCCTGTGGAGCGCCATGATTTCGCACCTGAGGTGGATAAGAGGTTTGACTTACATATAAGGATTGCCGTGCGAGCCGGTATGACCCAATGATTAGAAAAGGTTCTTGTTCACTTCGTCTTCTTGCTCCTGAATTTACCTCACCCCTGCCCTAACACCTCCCCCCCCTCCGGCTCTTTCCCAGCGACCAAATACAACGTGTTCCAGCGACCAAATACAACCCTCAATGGGATTTTCCAAACAGTATACACACCGCTTCTACGAGATGCTCGAATAGCTGGAAGAACACAAGCAGCAGAGATGCTCCGATAATCTATTCAACTGACCCAAGTTATAGCTGACTGCATCCATTAGGGTGTGGTTGAGATCCATAGTAGATTTTTGATTCCGAGATATCTGAAAAAAGATACTAGTAATAAAATCTACAGAACAAAGGCCTGAAACTGCTTCTCTGCTAATAGTTTAGCTTGGACACGCGGCAGCACAGCATTTCGGCTCTGCAAGGCTTTGCCTGTGTGTTATTTGTCATGTTCTTGCTAGTAGTTGAGCGGTACGACTCACCATTACAGAAGAACCCGCGGCGCGCTCATGCTCACTAAGTACGTTCTCCCTAATATAGCCAGGGAGAGGGGAAGGAGAGGGACCACAGACGACACCGTTACATTAGTTCCACCGTGCTAGCATCTTGTTCTAATTAATATACTCGGAGGCTGTCAGGTCCGGAAGCGGAAATTCCGTCAGCGGGCGGAACCCTCCAGCGGAGTGGACTTTTAGCGTACTCGTTGAGATCGCTGCATTTCTGCACCACTGGCTGAACGATGTTGACAGTGATGCCACTCCACTCAACAGCTCTTAAAATATGCCTTCAATGTAGAACGACTAACGCACCTAATTACACCGATTCCACAGAAATCAATTTGCTCAGCAAATGCTGGCGTCGAATCCGTAGCTATTTTGAGCGGTTCCAGTTCCTCGCGGCGTGCCATCAGCGCTAAATCACAGCTTCTACTATATTTAGCAACTATTGAAAAACTGAGTAAACTTAGCCCTAGTAATAAACGGAACTTTCAACACTGCGCAAAATTAGCTGCCTATTGGTACCCGGAAATTACAGCCTGTTCTTGCTCTTGCACAGGTCCGACTGTTTCCAAGTCATTGAAAACGCACACGTACGGCCCCGTTTTGCACTTCATAAGTTCATAAAAAATGCTTATACATGGGGGGGTGGGGGCTGTTTGGCTACTTTGCGTATTCAAAGTTGCTAGTTGGGCTTGTACGCATACCTTTCCCCCCGCCACCATGCAATTGGATGGGGAGAAGTGTATCCTTTCAGTAGACGAGGGTTATAAGAGAAAATCATTACCTTTGCACATATGGACAAGGGTGTATTCGAAGTCCAGTCTTTCCAAGAGGCCCAAAGATGCCTGGCCCATGAAAGCATCGTCCAATCCAAGCATATCCATCGTCATATCGTGAACCTGGAGAATGTCTGTGCATAGCAATCTTTCACCGTGGAATGCAATTCCATGCTCCCTCTCCTTTCACACTCAGCTCGAGGCTCTGCGTATTGGCCTAGAGGCTTTCGATCCTCTGGGGTTACCAAACTTTAAATATCCTAGAGTGAAGGAACCTTTTATTCGCTGGCATGCGTCTACAGCCACCATTGCCTCAGCTTCCAAAGCGTCTTACAGTGGCCTCTCAAAGCATAGCGTCCACCAGCCTGTGCGCGCCGTCCTCCAGCGCGTCAGCGACTAGCGGAGGGTAAGATATTGTCTGCCAGGGTCTACCAGGTCTGCCAACGTGGAGCTAGCGTTCCAGCCAAGGCGACCAGCAGCGTCTCAAGGGCTAGGGAAGTGTAGGTATCAATCTAGCGTCTGCCAGCGTCTACCAGCGAACACCGGCAGACTGCTGGTAGGAGTACCAATTGTCTGTTACCTTTCTATCAACCCCATAACACTCTTTCCCGATGCTACTAGTCGCTGGTAGACTCTGGCAGACGCTAGATCGACACTCATGCTCATCTTAGAGATGCTCTGGTCGCTGGTAGACGTTGGCACACGTTGGCAGACGGTGGTGGGACTCTGCGCACACCGCTAGATCATCCAAATCCTATTTACTTCACTAGGTCTCTGACACTAGTCCGAACGCTCGCGCAACGCTTTGGTGTCGCTGCCCCAAAGTATGACAACGCGGCCTCATACTTCGCGCAGCGATCACCAGGTTGCCCACCACCAGCCCGTCGGGCCTTAAATTGCATACGGGATTCACGCCTTCAACTGCTCAGCATCTTGATGGACAACACTGTCAGTATACATTTATTTATCTCAAATAGCAATAACAAGCAGAAGAAGAACGGCAAAACAAGTGCAGTTGATAACGTCCCACTTATTCGGGGCTTTTTCAGGGGTAGAATGAGACCACCTGCGGTATTTCTATGCCGTTTCCATGCTAGTTTTCCTCCTGAATCATTCACCGAGAGCAAGGTCCCAGATGCGGACTCATTCGGCCCCTCCTGCTACGCCCCGACTGATTGCGACGTTATCAACCATGAATGAGCTACGAAATAAAAGCCACCTACTGATGTTGTTCATACGAATAACCTTCGCGAATTTTGTGCCATCGAAACTTGATGTAGCAGCCTCGTACTCCGGAATGAACATCACCTAAATCTAGAAAAGCACTAAATTTATGAGCGGAAACCACTGAAAAAACGGGGCGCTTGACCAACAGAGGTCCGCAGTCCAATATGTTGATGTTAATCGTGCATGCTAGGATAACCAGGAACTCGAATGACGAGCCGTTCTCCGTGATTTCGAACAACCATTCCAGCTTTTTACATAATTTCTTTCACTTGTTTCATATATTGAGTGCCTAGGGAATTGTGGCTGAGGATTTCCACCTAAGCTTATGGGGAGGAGTCACGGTGTGGGTGGATCACTTCTTTTGTTTGGGAAAAAGTGCTAGCGCAGTTTGTCTTCATGAGACGGTTTTGCTAGTTCCCTACGATCTGTTGTCTCCTCTGGAAACCAAAAAATTTCTGTAGAGCCGTGCAATAGCTGGATTTTCGTTGGCACGTGAGAAGTGTTCTCACGTCTCGCCACTGTGAGGCGTGTGATTGAACAGGAACAAGCAAAAGTGCCCCCCCCACTCCTTTCAAGGTGAACAGCGCCACACTATATAGGTCCAGATCGAAATGTTCATCTATAGCATCTTTTTCACATAGCTCTGCCCTGATCCGCCTTCAGAAGCTGCCGGGCTATTTTCTGAACGATTTCTGGAGGTTTTCGCCGGACTGTCTCTCTATAGGCAGCGACGTAGTGGATTACTCTACAAAGTTCACTAGTGTGGCAACTATGGCAGTCTGGTACGAAAAACCTCACACAAACACTTTGTAGGAATGAACGCATTGGCTCTCCCCAAGGGCCATTGCAAATGTGAGTGATTGCAGCCTGAACGAAGCTTGGGCTTGTCAGTTCCCAACAGACACAAGAGCTTCTTTTTGAGCCAAGCGCAACTGGTTTCAATAGATCAAAATACCACCCGAAAGGTTTTTCGGGCAATCAGTTAGAACGCGAAAACAAAGGGTTGTCACGGTGAAGTGCGGCCCATAGTGGACGCGGCTTAAGATCCCATCGGTACTTATCTCTTCGTATGAACTTCGCTACAAGTTTATAATTAGGCAGCAAAACTCTTAGTAAGTTAGGCCGCTGAAAGGATCCATAAAGGACTTTTTACCAGGCTGATGCGTTTCAGCGAAACTCTCCTCAGAGCGCACTCTTCGAGCGTATGGGTGGCTCGGGCGGGCAGGTGGATGTCCAGCTGGTGGAATGGATACGCGGTGTGGCCTCCACATTCTTCTCGCGCAGTCCTTCAACGCAATGGCGATGACATAATACAGCCCCCGCAACAATCTACTGGGGCAGCTGTTCAGAAACCATTACGTCTGCCATTTTGTTCCCAATGTTTCACTTATGCTAGTCAAGCGCGACTTCAAGAAAAGCAATTTATGTCAAAACTCTAGCTCTATAGAATAGTAGAGCCAAAAATTTTGTCTTTCGAAGCCAGGGTGCAGTATCCTCCAGAGAGGTGATCCTACGATTTTTCGCAATACTGCTATGACCTGAGTTTCAAGCAGAACTCCGGAGTGCTCTGGAAGCGTTTTGCGAAATTGGCGAGCGCAGTCATTGTGAATGAAGATTTGGATCGTGTCGGGATTGAGTTCACCGTGGTTCAAATGGTGCACCTGATCCAGAGCTTCCCTCCCTTCTTTGTTATAGCAGACCATGCAGGAGACATATTAGGATAAATCAAAAACTGACTCCCCGCGAGCAGACACCGCTTTCATATAGCTGATCACGTCGCGATCAGTCGCTGTGGTGTCAGGAGGGGTGGATATGAGACCTGGCTGCTGTTTCAAGTGTGATCAGATAGCTATCGCTTTTCGAAGGAAACAACCACTGGTGGTTTGGCTACGGGTGGGGCTCACATCATTTTTGGAACCACCATCTTTAATCTGCCATCGAATATCAACTTGAGGACATTGGTGGGCGCGTATGTACACTCGAAATCCTAGAGATGAGGTAGGCGTGGCTGCGTTTTTCAACTAAACGTGGCGGTTACTAAGCTTTTGGATAAATATTTCCATTTTGACACAATTGTGGTCGTGTCTCTATCCAATGCAGAACAAGATGACAGTCTTCTCAAACTGAAAGGGGAAATAAGCGATATTCGGAGAAAGACAAAGCTGAATTCCGAGATGAATCGACCTGTATCAAAAATTTTCTTAGATCTCCAGCTCTCTTTTCTTCAGTTTCATTTTATTCTTCAGTAATGCCAAATGGTGCAAAAAAGACCCTTGGGTGAATTAAAGTCGTCTCTACTGGGCAATGTCAAATACTTTTAATCGTGAATAGTTAATTTTTATCAGGTATAAAATTTAATGGCATTGGAGGCAACATGAAATATTGATCCGAAAGGATTGCTCAGCCTTTAATGAACAAATACCATAAAAAGGGCAAAACAAGGGAAATTGGTTGCCGATATGGTTGGTCTTCTGTAGTACTGTGACTCACCACGTCATGTCCAGCCTTCACTAAGGCGTCAGCAATTCTACCATTTGAGATGAGATGGCTATAACTGATCGATGGACTGTAGACAAGAATCTTGCCGGCATCGACAACAATAGCAGTAGTGATGGCAAAGAGCCAGAGAAGGAAAGTTGTACCATCTGTGTGACGAAGAACTTGGTCAAACAGACGACCCATAAACGACTATCAGTGGTGTCATGTATGATAAGGGAGGGACAATCAGTGACGCAAACGGAATACGTCAGGTTTGCCTACCCTTTTTCCAAACGATAACGTTCTTGATTCAGTTTAAATTCAATTCCAACCTACCCCAGACTTACTTTGGAAAAATTCTGCAGTCACCAAGAGCACAACCGTTCAAAAGAGGACGTACGTCAAAAAGAAGACTATAGAACAAATTAACTGTGCGACAAGAGAAAGAAAGCCTGATGTAAAATAAGGGAAGATGGACGAATTAGAGGAAAACTAGTTTCATGCAGATCGACATTTGGAATGACAAGTTGTTGTGAACACAGGGCGCGACCACAAGGGTACACAGTGCTGTACAACTTCGACAAGCAATCTGTGATAGTTGAAGAACGTTCGCAAACTTTTAACACTCGGAAACCTGTCCGCGCTTTTTAACTTGAATATTCTGGAAATGTGGTCCCTTAAGACTGCTTTTGCAATGTTTTAGGCTTAGGATGGTTCCTGAATCGAATGCCATTTTTGAACAATCTGAAGCCTTTCGGAAATTAGAAAATTCGAGTATACTGTGGTGACCAGAACTATATTGCGGCGACTTAGGTAGAGAAAAATTTGCAGTGGAGAACTACCTCGATAGAATCGATCAACTTTTTGTGGTCTTGGGAGGGGCACTAGGAAACTGTTGAAAAAAACTATAATTGATTTTCCCTGAACAAACAGTACCCTGGTGCGTGGCTGTCTCGCTTTATGCTTCTAAACGAGGCGGAGGCGGTTTAGTGGCAAGTAGCACGCTTAACTAGCGCGCGGTGCGGGGTCCAATCCCTGCTTGACTCCCGCCCAGGCCAAGCAGGCCGTCTACCCTCAGAGACAGTAGATTGGTACCAGATCCTTCTGGGACCATAGGAATCGGTTAGCCCCGCAATCGCATAGCCCACATCACATTCAGTATACCACTACGGTTTTGAATGGAAATAAAATTCGCGCCGTATTAACGGCTAAGACTTCATCCTCTATCCCCTACACTTCTACACAGGGATACGAGTAAAACAAGATGTTAGCGGATTGAGAGACACTGTTGCGCATTTTCTCCCGTCCACATCTACTCCATGGGTATTTTTCAGGGCTTGGAGTGCTTGTTAAAAACGGAAAATTTCTTGGTACAAGCAATCATACAATGTGTTCTGTATGTACCTGGACTGTATGTAGCTTGAAGGTCATTACTATGAAGTTACTATATTTTCGAGAGAGCGAATATTATTTTGGTTATTTGAACACCGTTGTAAGAAAGCTTTGCAATCTTGTAATTTTCATTTTCTGGGTTTATGTCTTCGCTCTCTGCTTCAGCAACAAACGTTTCAAAGGCACATCTTTCGTTTGTCCATAAAGAGGTAAATGCTTTCTATCAGTGGGCTAGTCGTGGACTCGCAGTACTTTATTTACCCTTTTATATCTTCTTAGAAGCTCGCTAGCAACGAAGTACGTTTTTGTGGTCTACACGTAGTCCCTACAAAAGATAGGGCGCTGTGCAGATTGCTGCGAGCAAAAGAGGCACGCTCTCTTCCTCATAGACAATTTTTCCGATGGCCATTGTTTAAGCGAAGCTCATGATGATGATATCCATCTCTTCTCGATCTTCTTCCACGGAATATAGGGGTAGCACGGTGGTCAACAGTGACTAGGTTCCACATTGTGTGTGCATATTACTGCAAACGGCCGGATCGACTTGTGAGGTTTGCTTGTTGGTTCACCCTGCAGACGGTATCCTTTAAGTTCTGAAAATATAAGTGCGCACTTGACCGCTTAACAAACTCACTTGTCTGTGTAATGACGAAATAACGCCCAGAGATTTTTGATATTTTTGGTTTTTATTCTACAGCCAAGGAGTGTTGCCCTGGATAGGAACAAACGACATTCAGGTGGAGCAGTATCAGGACTAAAAGAATTTATCTTCAGGACTGAAAGAACTTCCTCTAACAGTTCGTTTGTTGACCTATCCATGTGTCTTGTAGCTGAACGTTGTTATATTAGGTTGGCGGGAAAGTTCTGTCATATATTTTTGAACCCAAAATATTTGCTAATTACCAGAAGAGCGTTCGAACTGTATGTGAGCACTTATACATCAAAGAATGGTCTTTCTATTGGTATCACTGGCTTGACTCCTGCTTCTCCTTATTGTGCAATATGAACAAGAATGTTATCCGCTACCTTTGGCACTGACCCCTCCAAGCGCTTCCTCAAACTCTTTCTTCTACCGCCTGGCGCAGCATGAACAGCTGTTGATGCCGAAATAATGGAGCTGCAGGACATGGTCTTACTGATTGATTCAAGTCTTCCACGAGCTAAGCTTCAGAGGCCGCATCCTACCAGTTTGAATGCGAACTGTAGTTTGGGTATGTCTGTGAACTTAGCCTGAGGAGCTGGGTTGGTAGACTCTGGACGAATGCATCCTTGGTCATATCCTATGCAAACAGCTACCGAAGAGGCTGAGGCGAATCGCCGATCAGAGGGAAAATCGTGAATTGCCGCACAGTCCGTCTTAAACGAGATGGTGCAGGCCCCTCCGTCCAAAAAAGTTCGAGCCGAACTTCATGCAAAAGAGCTGGATGGCTCTCCCCTGCACCGGTGTACCCCAGACATTGCTCATTCTAACTGCTAGTTACCTCTCGGACCGTTATATGGACGAGAAAACCTCCACGATTCAAGCCCAAGTCATCATTAAGATGATAACTAACATTGCGTACTGCCAGCCTCCATTGTGAAGCGATGGCATCCACGAAGTGCTCGAAAACTGGCAGGGATTCCGCAATGACATTGCTGTATAATTTTGATCTTGTACGCCTCTCTATAAAAAGAAAGCCTAGTTTGAAAAAATGTGACAGAACTTTCCCGCCAACCTAATATAAGCTACCGTGGTCAAGTACAGCACGAAGTTTCTTTCTCAATTCATCTGGTCATTGCCATGAGCATGGGTAACGTTGTATTCTTCGCCAGACCTGAACAGCGCTACCACGGCCTGCTTACTTCGGAATGTCGTAGCCCACCGTCAGAAGTTGTGCAAATGATCTTTACTCTCTGAACACGGATCTTCACACTTGAATGGTCGAGATCGTCTGTAGCACTGACTCCTCGTTCTCCACATTCTACCCCAAGGTGCTGCACCATGACCGACGGCTTTCAGCGGATGTCTCACCACGTATGATGTGAGCGCACCTAGGATTTCTGGTGCCTTGCTTTCTGAAGGAAATTTCTACAGTTAAGAACAGTCAAGCCGAAGCGTGTGTGAAATATAGGTATGCTCCCAGTTATACTCCGCGGAAATGTCACAGTGCCACTGCTAGTAGATAGACCTTTTCCTAGCGTTCTTGCTCAGTTGCTGTAAAGTACGCCCTTTTGAACCTGAGCTTTCCAGTGGTACCGGCCCCAGATATCGGCTTCATACAGTCCGTCACACTGGAAGGAAGAGTGGCTAAGCACGGACTCAGGCCTAACATCAACAAGACCACTCCAACGACTTATAAACTTGCTGCAATTGATTTTTTCTTCCTTTCCTTACTGAAGAGCACGGAAGGAGGAATATGCTTTTGCTCGGCTTCCGTCTAAGGGCACGTGCGAAACGGAAGCTGAGCTATCTCTTTGCTTTCGACCCCCTCAATAATTCTCATTTATTAGATTTTACAACATAGTTCATTAATCTGTTTCAAAGATTTTATTCGTCAATGGTGGTCGACCACCTCTATACAGTTCCCGTGCCTCGGGTCTATGCTAATGGGGGATGCAGATGCCAACGTCGACACAACTGCAAGGTCAATGCTGCATGGAACAAACGGAGAAGTGTTACTGGCGTCGTCTGCGATAAGAAGAGGCCGGGATAGCCCAGTGGTTGAGTGTAGGCTCATGTCTTCACCGGTTTCGAAAAGGTCACGAGAGTATCCCTGCTGAAGCTTAGGTCATGCCTAGCAAAAAATGCAAAAATGTGCCGCTAGCAGTCAGGCCATGCGGACAGGCCGGCTGATGGAGAATCCCTTCACAACAATCATGACTGAAAGTCGCAAAAGTATCAGTAATGATGATAGAACGTCAGCCAG
>MU931928.1:0-12406 GCA_036418165.1 Cooperia oncophora | reverse complement strand
AAATACTGCTCTCTTTCAACGACAACTTTTGACAAAAACCCAGGCTGAAGTGAGAAATTTTGGACCATGAAGGGTAAATGGTACCAAACCATCTAGGCCCTGTAATCGTTCTTTGCTCTGTTCGTGCCCATTTTGACTTCAAACCTAGAAAATTCACTTTTAATGCTTTGACGTCAAAATCTAGTTTCAGGGTGTCTCTAGCTCTCGTTTATAAACTTTATTTTCATTTCCTCGACACAAATTGTTCAGAAAGGGGATCCTAAGCCCTCTTACTATAAAGCCCTACGGCGCAATCATGGATTGCTGAATTCGTTCTGTAATTAGTCTCGGAGCAGTGTAGTCTTCAGAAGGGAGGATGAAGGGGAGAAAGAGCCACCTCGATTGTGACGCACTCAATCTGAGGAAGCTTTCTAGAAACTTCCTTGCCGGTAGCAGCGGATTTTCCCGCTATCAGACCAACATAGCTATAGTTTACGATTTGTTCCTCATGTTTCTACCCTACAGCACAGAAGGATCGCTCACCGCTCTAGGATCCCTATGCAGCTCTGGGAATTCCGAATCTGCGATGAGGATGGTGTCCGATTCCAATGTCTAAAGTGTCCAGTCACTCTGGCACTTCCCGTCAAATGTGTTTTACGGGTATAGCCCATGAGGAAAGTGTCTTTTTTGCTACTTTTTGTATAGACGCCGAACGAACAGTCAGTTTAGGAGAAAATCCTAATGCTGTCGTGGCCATTCAGAACGAGTAATGTCGAGAGCATATTCGGAGTTGGTGGTCTGCGATACTATCAGATCTCTGAAATGGGGTAGGCGTGGCTGCGTACTTGAATTAATCATATTGGCGTTAAGTTTTCGTAAAATATTTTCAGATTTTCAGAATTTTTTCATGAGATGTTCGTTCACATTTTCTTTTTGGGACAGTTGTAATCATGTCTCTGTTCAGCACAGAACAAGATGACAGTTGCCTCAAATCGGAATATCCCACGAGTAACCCATAATATGCCATGTCCACAATATACCATTGTTGAAATGCCCAAGGGCCTATTCCCTCCAGGGCGTGAGTTAGGTATCCTTGTCCTTCATTTTTGGCCTCTGGCCTGCTGCAATTGAGCGTAGTGGCAAATTCGTGACGTTTTGTAGGAATCAGCCCGTCGTTGGGAACAGTCATCCAGGGCATGTTGTCATTTGGAGAATCCCCGGCGAGGAGATGTACTTGGTCGCTGGAGCGGGTGGAGTCGTAATTGCTTTCAAGAAAGTGACGCTAGAGCTACCGAATCTTGATAAAAGGGACACTTGACCTAACCTAGAACAGGACCGTGGTTGGAAATGGGACGAAACTCATTTTGGTGTTTTTGATTTCAGAAATGCATAATTAGCGAATCCTGCAAATTCTTAGAACCACAGAGGTAATTTTTGCTGATTTTGGCTGCATAGAGTAACTGCAACCTGACTCTTAACCGAGCTTTGTTTGCTAAGACACCAACGTTCTTCTATTTTGCGGGCTTCTTCTGTGCTGATGGATTTTTTTTGTGTCACAGTGTTTCGCCCGGGAGTGCTGAATGCCTTGGTGCGTTTCAAAACGGCTTATTAGTCGACGTAGAGAGCAGAGAGAGAGAGAGAGAGAGAAGAGAAGAGAGGAGATGAGGAGAGAAACGTGAGAGGAGAGAGGCTCCACGTGAGAAGGTAACAAGTTCCCTTACCATGTGCATTTCACGGAATTTTTCGGAAGCTTACAAGTAAAGTCATTTTAAAAAAATGGCATAAACCTATGGAACAACGGTTACGTGACAACTAAGACTTTTGATGAGGGTCCTGCTGCGAAAAGCCATGGCGCAGAGAAACAAAGAACTGCAGCCGCAAGGCATTTAAAATCATATCGCGAGCCAGAAGATGACTGTCTCCAAAGATAGAGGATACCGGGACAGATGAGCCACTTACTATGCGTGAAAAGTTAGAAAGTGAACGCTAAGAGCGGTCACAGAACACCATGTGAGAAAAACAGAAAAGTTGGCGCCATTAAAGGGATTGAGTTTTAGTCGTCCGTAGGCCTAAAGCTCCAGGACCGGACAAAGACTCAAAGGACCCTATCATTATCACCTTTGGGACGGTATGCAGATAGCCCGACAGGGGCTGAACCGTGGAGCTATAAGAGTTTTTTTACGACTAAGTTCTGATTCAGACAAGTGTGAGTGATCTCCGATGTAGTCTTTAGTGGACTATGATGAATGAGATTATTTTCAGCAAACCTGAGCGAATGAGCAGAATAGAATTATGCAACGTACACCTGCACCTGCACCCGCTAAGGAATGGAAATAAGCTTGCAGCGGAAAAAAGCGTCCCCTAGCCCCTAGGAGCAACGCTTGCTTTTTGTTCAGTTCTCCTGGAAAGTGAGAGCGCTTGACGTGCTTTCATTGCTAATTCGATTAATTGTAAAATTTGGTAGCTTCAAATATCAGTGTCTTTATTTTTAGATGACCTGGCGGAATCCCGGCCCCTTAGTTCTGTAGTTCTTTCTCCCCTTTCTTCTCTTGTGAGGGGTCACCTCCCAGGTCCCGCATCGCAGTACGGGTTGCCTTGGGACATGGAAACGACGCGCACTGCCGCTGTCATGTTGAGTGGGTTGGGTCCTGGTGGGGACAGGGCACATCGTCCTTAGGGATTCCTCAACAGGGGAATTCGTATTTGGTCGCTGGTAGAGGAGGTCTTGATTTCTCTTGTTTGAGGGATGTTACAAGGGGGGGTTCGTAATTGCTCGTTGTTGGGAGGGGGGGGGCGTATTTTGCTCAAAGTTTTTCTCGTTTCACATCTGCTATTCACCTCTTCCCCCGCCGCTCGACAGCATGATGAGGAAGGAACCAGGGGAGGGGTCGTACCAACATCCCAATAACGGGGTCGTCGTACGGACTCAACCGAACTATCCATTTCATGAGCGCTGGGTGAGGATGCTGAATAGGACGCCCATCTCGCGAGCCCTCCTTCCCGCGACTAAATTTAATGCTCTCGAGTAATCATAGTAACGCTCCCTAGTACTTCTAGTGCCATGGAGGATGCGCTCTTTAACCAGCACCTGTGACTGGGGACAATTCAGGCTCATCTTCGTCTCTTTTGATGTCTACCTGAATGGCAGCCACAAAATAAAGGCGCAAATATTTCTCTGTGGCCGCTTGCACGCAAAGGGGATGCAGGCCATATCATAGCCATAAGAGAGCTAATTAACATGGAGCAGCGGAAGAAGAGCAATAAGTCGGCATCGGGAATGATCTGCTCTTTTTTATCTTTCTTCTGACGTGACTCGTCTGAAAATCAGCTGGTTGTGGCCCTTCCCCAACCTTCCTTCGTTATTCGTAGCCTTGTCCGCTTGGCAGTACTTGGTTTCTACCGTCAGTTGTTGGCAGAATGCTTGTGATACTCTTTCACCAAGTGCATGTTGCAGTGCATATGGCTGAGAAGAGCGGTTGTCGCCAGTCGTACTTTTGTGACGTCAAAGTAGTTAGACTTGGTCCTCGATTGCTCCAGGATCGGTTCATTGTCGATGGTTTGGGGATAAACACCGATTAAAACACGAGACACTTCCGCTAGGCGTTGTTATGCCGGATACGCCTATGGCGGAGCAGTGCCTATGGCGCGTATTAGGAAGTGCACCCAACCTAAGGACACACCCAATTTTTTTTTCGTCATTAGTCTGAAAAGGTCCAAGCTCGAGCCCCTTGAGATCACTTCTATTGCCTTCAATACAGCACTCTCATGATAACCAGATAATGAATTTTGGCTTAGGTTCTGGAGCATTAATGCTAAGTAAAAACGGTTACTCAGTAGCCCATTTAGTCACTTTCGGGCTACAGAAATTTCAGAGGCATATTTCACCATAAGTTGGTACTCTGTTTGATATGCGAGCAGGGTGCTATAGAATGAGAAAATGGCGAAAAACGAAGTGAAACCTTCGAAGAAAGGCCAGAGCCTTCGAAGAAAATCCTTCGTTTCTTGCATCACTCAAAGCGAAATTTCGGACGAGTCTCCGCAGATCTATTTGGCCAATAACCGCTACTGTAGCTGCGGCATGCCACTATATTTCCGCATAATCCGTGCAGCACGCAGCCGCCTAATACCAATCACTTCGCTTCGTCGTATTTTACCTTAGCAAATAGAGCAATACGAGCATCAAGAACGGTCGTCCATTTGTGGGCGGGCGAGCGTGGTGGGGGTTCGGGTCGGTGTGCTGTAGCTTAAGCTCGCGGGATTCGTCCTGCCACGCATACAATCCCACTTCGTCTTAAGAATTGATCGTTGCTAAACACCTTCAAGCTCAAAGCAGTAGTTGCGAGGGGGACTAGTTCGACTGCGCTGCATGTCAGAACACGGCCTTGTTAGGGAAGGACGAATCATTCTCTCAGTGGGCAAGAGGGCTTAGTCTTTAGCTGTGTTCCTCTCACATAGCCTCTGTGTAAGTTCGCCGAGCGGTTATGCGGCGACGCGTGAATACTCCTTCAGGCTTACCTGGGATTAAGAGAGCGCTGACGACGAGAGTCACGCGCGGTATAGCCTCCTAGAAAGTCTAGACAACTCGAACTCAATGCTTTTTGATGTACCAATCTTCTGTTTTTCTCTGCGCCCCCTTGCTTACATTGTGTAACCATTGGAGCTTCAAACATCCGAACTCATATGCATTATGGTGAATCGTCCAGTGAATTTTCAAAGTCCCCTACTTCTGAAAAACCTCGTCCCCTATCTTGCAGCACTTTTCTTGCACCTTTCGATACTTTGGTAGCCGCAGTTATCTGTTTCTCTGCGCTCTGGATTTAGCGCGAGGTCCTTCATCAAAAGTTCTAGTTGTCACGTGACCCTCGTAGAGGGAATGGGAAAGTCGTATGTTGGGGATCTCCGGCAGGAGGGGTCGTATTTGGCTTCGTGAAAGGTCTTTTCGACCGACTTTTCTTGGTTTTTCCCGGTTCACCATTTCACTTCGCTCTCTACCCACCCTCGCCTTACCCCTACCCCTCACCTCATTCGACAGAGTTTACAGGAAAAACCGGTACATGTAGTAGCAAGTACAGAACGATGAAATAGGTCCAGGTGGGATGGAGAAGGGAGGGAATGCCTGGGGAGGGGTCGTGTTTTGCAAAATTTCTTCCCTAACGGCGGGACGTGCCCTTGTAGAGAGAACGTAGTCGCGCCGTCGCGCCGCTTCTCTCAACCACGCGAGCGTGCACCTTCTTTTCAGCCGCCCCCCCCCCCCCCCCCCCCCCCCCCCCCCCTTCTTATCCCCAAAACCTCAAGACCAATGCGTTCCCTTTCCAAGAAATCCGATTTGGAAGCCTAAAACCCAGAACTACCTTTCCTTCATTCTCTTCGGATAATTGGTACACTCAGGGTGCTGCCTCATAAAATTTGAAGAAATGTAATTACATTATTTTAAAATTTCGCAGTCTGAAAGTGCTCTTGGTGGTTCGACCCTTGTTTTAGAGCGTATAAACAACTGTGGGGGACTTCCGTACGTTGTTTGTGCCTCGTTATTTAGAAAAACCATTAGGTTTGTGTTCTTGCAGGATTGTGAGTCGTGAGTAGGCGTCTAATCAAGATTCAATGTGCAAATTGCGGTCATCACAAATACACTTGCTGAGCTGGATTTACACTCTGCATTGCTATCTCCTTTCCATAACAAGTCACAATCTTTCAGCTCCGCCCCCTTGTGTTACACAAGATGTCTACGGGTATATGACCAGAAAATCGTAATATGCCACTCCAATAGGCGTGGTAACGCCGCGCTCGCGGTGGACGAGTTGTCATGCCTGACCGTTTGAATTGGTCTACGGACGACTTAAACCCAAGCCTTTTATTCATCCAGCTCTTTGTTTTTGTCTGCACTCTCTCGTTGGTATGGCGTTTCACGAACACTTTTATCTTATTTTTGAAGCTGTTTTGTTGTGATAACTGCTGTTTGACGCCGCAATATGCGTTCCGAATGTTATCACAAGAATGCTGAGTTGTGGGCAAAAGTCGTGCCCAGGCGGAGTCGAACCCGCACCTCCGCCTTTACTGGGCAGTGCGCGCTATTACGCCACCAGGGCCGCTTTTACCCTCTCAGCTTAACGGCTTTTATGCCGTAGCCTATCAGCACTCACACGTTTAACTTGGTGAGCCGGTCAGCCGTAATCGATGGGATATCGGCATGAAACCGCGAGGCCGAAGGCTTTAGATGTTTTTGAAGCTGTTTTGTGATGATAACTGATATCACAAGTTAAAACGTGTGGTACTGATAGGCTATCGGCCATAAAGCCCGTAAAGCCTGGCATGGAGGGTAAAAGCGGCACTGGTTGGCGTAACGGAGTTTAGCGCACTCGTCCCGGAAAGCGCTGGAGGTGCTGAACGGGTTCGACTCCAGCCCACGACTTTTGCCCACAACTCAGCATTCTTGTGATAACTTTTACCTTATGTCTTTAAGCGTTCCACGCATGATATGTCCATGACAAGACCTGTCACTGGAAAGATTTTTTTTACGAAAAACTGCTCCTCTCAAAAAATCCTTTTCAGATACTACCCCCCCCACCATTTCCCCATGCCCGTCTCAATGAATTCTAAATTTCTAGAGTATATATATATATATATATATTCAGGAAGTTTATCCACTTCCGCAGAAAACTCCTATTGGGGTAGAGGGTGGGGGAGAGGCGGTACGTAGTGTAGTTGCAACTGGAAATACCGAGAAAACTTAAGGCGGAAAGCACTTTCTCATAAGAAAGTACGACCCCTCCCCTCCTTCTGCGACAAACTACGGCCTGCCTCGCTGGAGATTCCCATCATGCGATGTGCCCGCCGTGTATGTGACTCCACCCGGATCGAGTATAGTCTCTTCCCTCTAAAATGACCCATTTCCCGATTTGACACATGCTTTTTGCATATGTGGCTGCTGTCACGTCACTAGCCTGTCGCATGAAAGAAGTTTACGGCAACATGAACCATGCAAAAGTTCAAGTAGTCACGTAGCCTTGTAACTTGAATGTTAGGGGAAGGAAAGGCCGGCTGACCATAGATCCTTGAATCAGTTTCAATTTAGACTGCACCCTTCACAGTACGAAGTCACGCCCATCTCCCCAGGATCTGCGATTGTCTTGTCCATCTCTCAAAGTCCACAAGCTATCAACTTTAAAAGGAAGTCATCCAGGCGCTGTTTGGCTTGAAAAGGGGCGGGGGGGGGGAAAAAAAGCGGGCTTTACCGCCCTTCTCCTAGTTCTTTTTGATGGTTCAAGTCAACTTACAGGGCAGGTATTATTCTGGTGAGACCTGTAAACACTGGTGAGGCTGTGAAATAGAGCTAGTAAGTACTCTGGTTACAAGAATTCACAAGTCTCCACAAAGCGGCCTGTATAGGCTTCGCTAAGTATCATATGTTGCCCCCTACCAAGCCAAACTGCGCAAGTCTTTCATAGAAATTTCTCTTTTTTTTCGTTAAATGTTATCCATTATCCCGACCGTATACCGCATTTCTATGGGAAGAGGAATAACCAATCTTCTCAAGCATCCAGCATTTTGCTCTCAGCATCTTGCTTTCAAACCATTGTCGGATTTTTCAGTGTGGAAAAGAACATTTTTCGGAAGAGAATCCTGAGTTGAAGATTATATGCTGTCTTCCTTTTAGTTCCATGTTTTCCTTAGTGGGTGAGATACGCGATGTTGAAGGGTGCTCCTCTAGATGGCCAAGGCGGTTTTTTTGGGAGCATATCGCCATTCGGCGAGAAAAGATTATTCTCGCTTGAAGTCTTTTGGTTTTTGGTTATGACTTCTATTCACGTCCATTTCCCTGTTTTGGATTCCAAGTGGACACAACGGTGTTCGTTTTCAGTTGATCTGAAAACAGAACTTGACTGGGGTGAGGCAGGAGTGTCGGAGTTCCACACAGGGTAGCCTGCACTTCAACTGCCCGAGACCAGCAGTTGGCGATGGAGATGTGTGAGAGAGAAAAGCTCCCTAGAAATCATCGAACAGTCTCCTGCAGATTGATGGGACAAGTGCGAATTCAAATGCTGCTACTATTTTGAATGGGCAATAAGTGACGCAAACCAGAGGAAATCACTGGCCAGATCATTTCAACAATCCTTACTTTATTCTAATAGTTTCCCGTCAGGGCCATGGCAGAGGTTGGGTAGCGGCAAATGATCCCGCATACCATGCTCACGGTCCAGGGGTCATGTCGGATCGGCTTCTGCTTCCCCCAATCAAACCCTTCACCATTTTGGGAGTCGGTTAACAGATTTGTCTGACGCAATAAAAACATTTGTTCTATTGTAACAAATGCTGTTTAACGCGCCCTTATGTGACGTTCCTATCGCAAGAATGCTTAGGTTGCGTTCATACTTTGCGGCAGCGCCACCGGCGACCAATAGCATCCACGACCGTTCCGAGCTCCAGCAGCGTCAGCGACAAGGGAAGTATAGATATCGATTTGGTATCTGCGAGCGCCTACCAGCACCAGACTGCTAGAGAGTATGGGGCGCGGGAGTGGTACCAGCTGTCTGCTACTCTCCTCTTCTATCGCCCCATACTCTCCACTCCCGGACGCTACTGGTCGCTGGCGGACGCTGGTAGACGCTGGATTATATCCCTCGCCCTAAGACGTCAGTTGCTGCTGGTCGCGATCAAAGTAGAAATTTGACTTGCACTGTTGCAGCGTTACAACCAAAAAAAAAAGCCAAAATCTCCACTTTTTGCAGTACCTAATCTTTTGTCAACAAGCAGAGATATCGATCTTTGTGCTATTAATGGGTCTTTTTCAGTGTTTACCGGTTTCCTCGTCTTCCAGGAAAGACCGCCTTTTTCGAGTATGAAATAGCAGAATCCCTTCCTTTTAGCGACATTTCCGTCGTCATCACCTTCTCATGTTTCAGAAATTTTTCTTCCAGGTGTATTATAGCTTGTCCTTTGTACATTCACTACACGACGCTTCACAGGGGTGCGTCGTAGTTTGGAACCCCCAAGAGCGGGGATCGTACTTGATCGTGGAAAGGGGGGTTGTATTACACACACTCTCCCCTCACCCCCTCATTCCCAGGATGGGGGCTGGAGGAGGATAGGGAAGGGGGAGTGATCGGGGAGAGGAAATTTTGAGGGTGGTCGCATTTTGCAAAAAATTCTCGCCAACAGCAGGCAGGTAGTGTTCAACAGTTTGTGTAAATATAGCATTTTCATTTTGAATTCAACACTTTTCAAATGGAATTCAGACTTTCAAAACAAACTCAACACTCTAAACTACGTTGGAAATACATTACAGTACACTTCGGCATACAATATAGTACGTTCTCCTGCAAATAAATAGTATGTAGCGGTTTCTTTTCGAAAGCAGTACAATAAAGGTTCCAGCCCACGAACATTAAAAATGTGCTGGCATCAGATGGAGGTTGAACCAACTCTGAAACTTGGAAATTTGGTTGCAGCTTTTTTGAGGCAACATGAGGGGGTAGACTAACCTTCACTGCCCGGACAAACCGCCGGATCGCCTTCTCTGGAACCATCGCGTCGATCCTTCAGGCTTTTATAGAGAAGAACTTGCTAGAACTTTGGCATTAAGCGTTATTCAAAAACCTCGTGGAGGAGAGGAGTAGCCTAAAAATCACCATTCTGCTTTGGTTACCTTTTTTGATGGTTAACATCTAACTAAACACTCTGACCCTGCGAAACTCGCATAGCTTTGAATGATAGTAGTAATGACTACTACGAAAATGGCCCTACACGTGTGCCACTTCTTCTCCATCTCTCTTCTCCTGAAAATGTCTCAACTTTCCTATTCTTAGCTCCTCGTTTTCGCCTTCTTCTTCGTACATAATCCTATCATTTAGTTCCAAAGACTTGAAGACGGTATGTACAACCCCAGGGCTTACTTTCCTGAGGTTGTTCATACCGTTCTATGGTTTGATTAACTTGGCTTCGATTAATTTAAACTCGTTACTATTTCCTTATTACTGGCTCCGTCGATATTTCCATCATTTCTACTATCATTTACAATATTTTATATTATTAGCTGATAGAGTACTAGAAAGAGCCTTTCCTTCATTGAGCTGGTGGAGTTCCTTGGCGGCTCTTGGGCACACTTTTCTGATAATTTATTGAAGGAATTCAATAACTTTCTAGGAGCTCTACTTCCATCTTGCCGCTGTCGTTTTTTGTCATTTTTTGGGTGATTTGAAGGACCCTTGGGAAAGGAAGTTCTGGCAAATGGAAATCAAAGAAGTTTGCTGACCTGTTCTTGAGAGTGTTTCGCCAGCTGAGGCAACACTCAGAGCGATGTACTGTCTATGCAGAGCTGTCGAATACACTGTATTGTCTACAACTACACTTCTTATCCCTGAGCCAGAGTAGGCGTGGCATTTGAACATGGCACGGAACTGGTTACTCGTGGAATATTCCAGTCTGGGACAACTGTCATCTTGTTCTGTGTTGGACAGAGACACGACAACAAGATGAAAATATCCACCAGAAGCATAAACACCTTCAGGTTAAGTTGAGGATGCAGCCACGCCCACACAATCTCAGCGATTTCTAGTATCTAGCTGAGCTTTCTGGCAGTGTTTCCTAAGATTTTGTTTACGACGTGTGGACAGGCGCTGTCATGGAAGGGGTCGATTTCATTCTTTCTTGTCCTTGATACTTGTTCTGGCAGCTCATCCATTCAAGCAGAGCAAGAATCAGTACGGAAAATCCAAGTGACTAGCAGAAGCTCTAATTAAATTCCTCGGATAGTTCAAGAAACATTCTTTGGTGTGGTTCTGCTTTTAGAAGGGGATACTTGGAATGCAAGGACCAAGTTGCCAGTGACTGTGCAGTGCATATCTGAGGGAAGGTGGGGTGTGGCTGCGATGGCTGTGCGGGTAAGGTACGGAAGAGAGGAGAGCAAGGGAATACGTAGCTATTGCAACCGGCACGACCATCAGGGCACGTCGTGCGTTGGAAAATACGGGGTCGTATTTGCCTGTGGAAAGATTTGAGGTTTTCGGTTGTTTTGCTTTTTCTCTGGTTTTCGTTTTTCAAGTGTGCTATATACCTTCCGCTTGACAGCAGATTTTGGTGAGGAACAGGAATTTTTTTTGAAAACTGGAAGAAGTTTGTAGGGTTTTCTTTCATAACAGTATGCAAGTTCACAACTAATGTTCCTCACTTCCGTCAGAACCCGAGCAAGTGCAGAACAGAACAGCCTGAAACGGGAGGGATTTTCGCCGACAATTCCATGTGTTCAGACGGACAGGTCTCATGTATTTCTCTTCCATCCCGGGCTCTGACGAAAGCGTAAACCCGAAAGCGTAGGCCTAATGAAGCGATGCAATCTTCTGAAGGTTTGAAGATATACGACAGCCAAGACAAGGAATAATTTTGAAATTTTCGAGGAGGAAGGGTCAGCTTTGTGGGTGGCACCACGCATACGACCCTCGGCTCAGAAAAAGACGGGCACGAGATGAGCCCTTGCAGCCGAAACGTGGTTGTTCAATGCTCAGTGCAGTGTCGGCCCACATTAGCACGGTATCATTTGGTCGGCTCTGGAGGTGTGAGTTCTTAGTTGTTCAGAAAAAGATCCAAACAGTGAACACCAGAAGAGGTGCGAGAGATCTCCGCACCGTTGGTGGTTATGGAGGATTTAGCTAGACATCTCTCACAACAGTTCAACGTCAGCGAATCCAAGTAAAATGCCTGTAATCCTTCGGAATCAGGAGGTATTTCTTTCTCGTCGCGCTTGAAGCTCACGGCCCCACAAAAGACACTGGAGCTCCTATTTAATGCTACTGGTCCGTTCGGAGTTGAGTCACTGGAAATGGGAAGGTGTCACTAGAGCAAGTTTGCGACACCTAGCTCCAGAACCTTACAATTTTCCGCTGCGAAACTTGCACAAGGCTCTCCAGTGCAGACTGTACAACCTTTTTCATTTGAACACATATGGTGGCTATTTGCCTGGGGGGGGGGCGTTTACCACTTTCATTATTTCCTTTTGCCTCAAGTGACAGGTCTCATTTTGGTGGTACCTGTAAACTTTTGTAAAGCTATAAGTGGACCATTGTAGTCCCAAGACGGCCTAGGCAAACCTCGCTGAGTACCATTTAGTGCCCCCACTAAGCCGAACTGCGCCTACATTCTTAGCTTACACAAAAGATTACGGTGGTCGGCAGATGTGTTATCCGGTAGAATCGCACCTGGTGGTTAGGCCTAGAGATTTTATGTATCTCGAGAATTTACCATATCAGCAGGGTACGGTTGGTGCGAGATATTCTAGGCTCGGGTCCTGGCCCATGGAATAAGATTGAGTGGCTGTTTGTGCAATTGCAGCTCCCTTTGCTACTATGGAGGAAGCCTTAATTAGAAGGTGTGAGAAGGTGAATAAATATAAAAACTTTGATTAATTATTAGTTCTTTCCCTCAGTTCTCACCCTGC
>MU931926.1:0-15205 GCA_036418165.1 Cooperia oncophora | reverse complement strand
TATATTTTTAAATAAGCTTTGTAAATTGATATAGAACTTTTCCAAAAACATGGAGCCGGTGTGGAAGAAAGGCGCTGCTAGACAGGCACACGGTTCCTGGGAGCAATGCTAGATAAGTTCCGTTAGAGATCATGAAGCCCTCCAGAGGACAGCAAATTGCCAGCACTGAGCCTAGCAAATTGGTACCATATCCATGTGGGATCGCAAAAAATGCCAGAAATATGCCGGAAATGCGGCTCGTTTATAAAGTTGGGCAGGTACAGTCCTCATCATTGCGGACCGGTGGGGCGTGGCAGTGCGGCTGCTTTGGTGCGGTTTGGCAAAATCGTTCTGCACCAGTTTTTGAAGCGGGCAAGTGCATTACTGTATTATATCCTTCGTATTACTCGTTTTCTACCACTTTTTGTCGCATACGCGTTGCAACAAAAAAGGCTGAGAACGGCTTCAACAGTGTGCGCACTCCTTCTGGCTGACACGCCCCACCGGTCCGCAATGATGAGGACTGTATAGCTGGGCAGTCAGAAACACGCGGAACTTCTCAAATTCCTACACAGCCAGACCATCAGAAGCTCTTCCGAATACCTGCCTAAAACAAGGATTCTGTAGGGATGCTGTGCTCCAGATACCAATAAAGGAAATTTGAAATGATACCATCAACCAAGAAATCAGTTGAGGTAACGATAAACGGAGTTCAAATTTATCACAAGATTGTATTTATGGGGATGGCTGAGTTACGGACAGAAGCCTCAACAGTGAAGTTCACTTTTCGCGACCAAAAATGCTAGATAAGGACTCACGGCTCCAAAACTGTGCGTGCTCCCCGCCCCGTGCCAAACAGATATCTCTATATATGAATCATGTGATGGAATTGAAAGTGAGCACGGTGGTAAGCGAGTGAAAGCTGCGGCCGCCAAAAACAGAGCAAGCCAATGATAAAGAACGACTGATTTCAGTTAACAGAAAGGGATGTCAAGCTGCAATAACTGATACTGAATGACTGAAATCCAATGTCTCAGTGAACAAATGAAGATCACATCCTGTGGCAGCATCACGATCCAGGAACAAGCGACTGCTTGTTCGACGGAGAATTTTCTGTCACAGACGCTTGCACTCTAGCTCCTTCTATCAACGCCTAACATTCACATCTTTCAGTTGGTATCACATGTTACCAGCCACCGTCGATGTTTCGGTCCCATGTTCTACATAGCTTCTTGGAACCAATGGTCGTTGCTGTGACAAACGCCGTGGAAGTGGCAATCTACTTCAGCTGTTACTGTTATGAGTTCAGCGCCAACATTGCTCGGGTCATACCCCTACAAGTCCCGCTGGATACTACACCCCACTGCTGCTGCCACTCTCCCTGTGAAATTGTGACACGCCCGTTCTTATTTCCTTTAAGCCGCATTCATACGTCGAGATCAGGCGCGTATCACACATGGTTGACGCCTGTGAGGCGCGGATCGGATCGTGGAGTATGAACTACTCTTATCGGGTCCTGCCAGCTTAAGACTTCATATTAACCACCGATAATTTTACCGTCTTCCTCCCTATAATACTCCTTTAACCCGTTCGAGGTTTTGTGTACTCGCGGGAGTACACGAAAAAACTCCGCTTTCGGCGAATCGTGTACTCCCGGGAGTACACGCGCGTATTGGTCGTTTTTGGTACTTTCTTTTCATTTTTCACGAAGGATTGGATACAAATAATCAACAAACAATAGAGAAATAATATGCACACATTAGAAAAGGCATGTACTCCTGGAAAAACACTCAAAATCTTTTTTCTTCAGGCGAATCGTGTCTCGGGAGTGCAGGCGCCACTTCCCTCTTATTGCTCTTTTTTCTTTTAATCATTTCCTTTGTGTAACAATCATATACATATAAAAAACTATAGGGGAATAATAGTAACATTCTCAAAGAGGCGTGTATGCAGAACAAACACGCTGAAATTTTTCTCTTCAAGCAAATCCTTTATTTCCAGTTGTAAACGCGCCCCTTCGCTTGTTTTTTATATGATTTTTTTCCTTCTTTTAGCTGACAGTTGTATACCAATACTATTGCAAGCGATAACTTCTTTCATATGCCGGACAGGTTTGTATGGTGGAATCTTTATTACGCCTGACGTTTCGACAATCTCGTCGTTTTCAAAGGCCTGAAAGCACACCGAAAGTCGTGAAATACGACCTATCCTGTTTAACACGGACCCGCCTTGACTAGTTGCAACACTGACCAAGGGACTACAACGAAAGGAAATTCCAACAGTAGGTTACCTCGTCAGTTCCACCAGCGCCGATGCTCTGCTCAACTTTAAGAACCGATAGAGCAAGTGAGACTCACTTCTATGCACTGCCATAGTGATAGAGTGCGTACGTGCAGTACATCCCGTTCTCACTGTTAAAGACCGCACAGCGGAATGTACGGTAAGAAATCAGCAGTTATTGAGATGCACTCATTCCTGTTGTTCATGGATGGATTGCGGTGCTTTATCCAGAACGCTTCGAGGGTTTTCCTAGCACCGACATCATTTTCGTAGGCCAATATAGTGCATTTAACGTCAGAATCACAGCCGCCATGATTTTCCCTTCTATGCTTGCCAAGCGGTGCAACTAAACTTTCTCGTCTTTGGCTAGCCAGATGTTATGCCCAGGTTACAAGAAAGGCGAGCATGGAATTTACTACAGGATATACCGCCAAATGTGTTCCGCCTGTTGAGAGAAGCACTATCGTTACGTCAGAAAAACGTACTTACCCGACAATCGCTCCTGTTCTTGCAACGCTGTAAGGCAAACGGAGTTCTTCCGAAGTTAATATTGAACAAGAAGCCAGGATCAGTATGTAACTTATCTGTACACATCCGAGAATAATGAGACTCTACCTGATCGCTACTTGGTGTGCTCATCAGAGAAAAACAACACCTACTGTATTCGATGCTGTTAAAATGCACTAGTAAAGAAGAATCCTGTCGTCGCCTGCTACCACAAGAAACATGAAGGATTGAAGGTGAATCGAAAGCGATATCGACTCTATCCGTTCTGACGCAAAAACTACGCTCTGCGCCAAGTACAACTCACTGAGGACCGAACAACGGGCAGGGAATTCTAGCAGCAGTTACTTCTCAATGAACTCAGCCAATCCGAACGTGAAACTGCTCAGCATATCAATACCGTATCCGAAGCCAGCAAGAGTCACAGTCATTGGTGATGCACAAGATTTCATCTAAAGCTATGGATTTTTTGAATTTGGGGCCATCGTTTCTCGTTAACGCAAATGATCAGTCCGTTCACGATTCGCCAAGGTAGTATGCGGTTTGCAAAAATTTAGAGATCTGCTAAGGACGAAGACGCGACGCGACTCCCAGAGAAATGCGGGCGAAAGGTTGGAGCATAGTGTTTCAAGCTTCCCAACATCCATTCCTTTCCGCGCCTCCTATTTTATAAAGAGCCTTGACCCATTACCAGCGGCCGATATAAGGTTTCGGACATTGTCCTCGGGAGAGCTCGAAGCGGCTGATAGATTACAAGCGAGAAAAACGCACTAACCTCACGAGAGAGCAATGGGAAGGGTTCAAGGAGATCCGGGATAGAATATCGCGCAACGAAATACGCCTTTCTGTCAGCGACAAGGGTGGAGAATTTGTGGTATTGTCCCATCCATGGATAGGGAGATCACAGAGCTCCATCTATCGGATACAACTGTTTACTGTCCATCGACAGAAAATGCCTTTCGTGTACAAACGCACAAGGTTAAACACGCTATGGATGAAAGTGGGCAAATCAGCAAAGCTGGATGATAAATTCATCAGAAGGCTCAAGCTAGAAAACCCCACATGCCCAGTGTTTTACAGTCTTGTGAAAACTCACAAGTTGTCCGCTGAAGAATGTGCATTACTGTCTGCCAGAGGTCTTGGAAATCTTCTTCTTCTTCTTCTTCAGCGTTTGTCCCGCTTGATGGCGGGGTCCGCTCTTTTGATATAACTACGCCATTTTTCCCGATTGAATGCCTGATCGGGGTGAATGCCGGCTATTTTCAAGTCGGTATGCAGCGTGTCGAGCCAGCGCTGTTTGGGACGCCCCTTTGGCCGCTTTCCTGGTACCTCGAGTTCGAGAGCAGTTTTACGGACGGTGTCAGCCTTCGCGCGAAGTACGTGCCCGTACCATCGAAGGCGCGTTTCGCGCAATTTCTCTGCTATGGGGGTTGAGGCGCTCTGGCATTCTCTTGTCGCAAAGGATCCCAGACATGGATCGCCACTTAGACCATGCCGCACTCACTCGTGCGCTCACTTCCGAGTTCAGACTGCCATCGGACGCAAGTGCTGATCCGAGATACTTGAATGTTTCCGTGCGCTTGAGCACCGTGTCATCGATCTTAATGGAGCCCGGCTCATTTGGGTCGGTTGTCAGGTACTCGGTCTTGTTGACGTTCAACCTGAGTCCAAACTTCGCCAGACGCTCGGCCCAAGCTTGCACCTGCTGTTCCAGTGCGCTCTTATCTTCACAAGCAAGCATCACATCATCAGCGTAAAGCAGGGTCCAAGGCACTTCCTTCTGAAGATCTCGTGAGATGGCATCCATGACGGCAACGAAAAGAAGTGGGGAGAGCGCAGAGCCTTGATGTACCCCGACGGTGATGGGGAACTCCATTGAAACACCCGCTGGTGAGCGAACTTGGCTCCCTGGGCATGAGTAAAGGATGCGCACCCACTCGATTAGCTCTTCGGGCACGCCATGCCGCCTCAAAGCGTACCATATAACGTCACGTGGCACACGATCGAAGGCCTTCTCCAGGTCTAGGAAGGCTACATGCACGGGCGTCAACAATTCGCTCGAAGATTTTCATAGTGTGCGAGAGAAGGCGAATTGGACGGTAGTTCGAGCACTCTGCCGGGTTGCCCTTCTTCTTCCAAATCGGGATCGTCACGCTCTGCTGCCAGTGGCACCTTCTTCTCTTCGACGATCTGGTTGAAGAGTTTCGTCAACCAACCCGCAGAAAACCAGCGTTGTGACTTCCACAAATCAGCTGCGATGTCGTCGGGGCCTGTTGCTTTGCCGGGCCTTCATCTTCCTCAGAGCAGCTTCGGTTTCCTGTACGGTGATCTGAACGGGGCCATATGTTGGTGCGGTACAGGGTATAGCGGGATGGGCGAATTCCACGGTTGAGATGCCCTCGAAGTATTCACGCCATCGTTGCAATACCCTTCCTCGGTCCATCAGAAGTTGCCCATTCTCATCACTTATGCCAAAGAACTTCTCAATGTCTTCGGTTTGGCGATGACGAGATTTGGCAAGTCCGTACAGGTACCGCTCACCGTCGCGCGTCTCCAGCTTCTTGCTGATATCATCGAAGTGAGCGGCCTTCACAGCAGCCACGGCCGTCTTTGCCACATTCCTCGCTTCCCGATACTGCCGCCAGTTGTCAGCCGACTTGTGCTCGAGAAACGCGTGATAGAGCCTCTTCTTTTCTCGAACCTTCGCTTTGACGTCGTCCGTCCAGAGCCACGCCTCTTTGTCAATCCTCCGCCGTCCAGGCTTCGTTGTGCCGAGTTCGGAGCGGGCGGCCTGGATTATAGAATTAACGGCTTCGTTCCAGGTCTCCTGAACAGTTGTGACTTCAGGTAGTCGAATACGAGAAATCACAGCTGCCTCCCGCTCTTTCAGCCGCCACATCGCTCTACAAGCAGTGGCAGAAATGCTTGACGAGCATGCAGGAAGTATGATAACGTTTGGTTTGAGCAAAACGCAAATAATGGTTCTCATCAGAGAGTGTCTGAACTGCAATGTTTTCAAGTGGTCCGGGAGGTACTGCCGATACATTGATGACTGTTGCATTATCACATCAACTCAGTCAGAAATGGACGAGTTGTTCGACGTCCTCAACAGTCAATCGCAGTACATCAGGTTAACTCGGGAAGTACCCGCGAAGGTTGGCTACCATATCTGAACATTCAGATAAAGGTATCAAATGGACAGTACAATGTGAAGTGGTATAGAAAAGAGAGCTCCAAGAACATCATCGTTCCATGCAACGTCGGCACACCCCAGAGCGATCAAACGTGCAGTGCTACGAAACATGTACAAAACCGCCGTAGGGGTTTGCACCGGCAACGAGGAGCGAGAACAGTCCACGAGATTAGCTACTAGAATAGCTCATCTCAACGCCCGGCAACAGCGGCGCAAGCGACGCACAGCGAGAAGTTCCCCAAATAGAGCTGAAAACAAAATTCATCTTCAGCTACCATTCATATCGGACCAGTTTACCGCAGTTATACAACAGTGCCTCCGAAGAGCAGATCTGGCCAACGACGTTCTTTTGGTAAATACACCAAGGGACAATATAAAACACCAGTTGGTCAGGAATCGCCTCTATGATCGAGTCTGCACCATGGAGAACTGCGTGATCTGTCCGTATGGGAAGGTGGGTGACTGTGCACAGTGGGCCGTAATATACCAAATTCAATGTTTGACCTGTGGCGCTTCATATATCGGTGAAACTGGGAGACAATTAGGTATACGCGTTAAGGAACATCTGGCTAGCAAAAGACGGAAAGTTTAGTTGCACCGCTTGGCAAGCATAGAAGGGAAAATCATGGCGGCTGTGATTCTGACGTTGCACTATATTGGCCTATGAAAATGATGTCGGTGCTAAGAAAACCCTCGAAGCGTTCTGGATAAAGCACCGCAATCCATCCATGAACAACAGGAATGAGTGCATCTCAATAACTGCTGATTTCTTACCGTACATTCCGCTGTGCGGTCTTTAACAGTGAGAACGGGATGTACTGCACGTACGCACTCTATCACTATGGCAGTGCATAGAAGTGAGTCTCACTTGCTCTATCGGTTCTTAAAGTTGAGCAGAGCATCGGCGCTGGTGGAACTGACGAGGTAACCTACTGTTGGAATTTCCTTTCGTTGTAGTCCCTTGGTCAGTGTTGCAACTAGTCAAGGCGGGTCCGTGTTAAACAGGATAGGTCGTATTTCACGACTTTCGGTGTGCTTTCAGGCCTTTGAAAACGACGATTGTCGAAACGTCAGGCGTAATAAAGATTCCACCATACAAACCTGTCCGGCATAAGAAAGAAGTTATCGATCACATAAGTTCAAAATGCCCAGGTTACAAGAAAGGCGAACATGGAATTTACTATTGCGAGCAATTTAGAAGTAATGTCAATATGAGTGCGGGGTTGTATCCTATCCGAGCGCTCTGAACCATAAACGGAACGACTGGCTAAGTATTGCCTGCCGCGAACGCGCCGCTCGACAAACGGAAGTTTTTGGCGAAACGGCGCCGCCGCGAACGTGGTAAACAAACGCTCTTTTGTAACTGTGGAGGGCGCTACGAATTTTGTGACCATTCTTTTCAGCCTACTACTATTGGAGTCAAGCAGCTGCTGTCACTCCCTATGAAACCAGCTGCTCACTGGGAAGCCTGCTATGAATTTGCGGTACACAAACACTGACACAACGAGAAAAAAACGGCGGTTTATATACAAAGAAACAAATACTGGAGAGCAGTGGCTTGCAATAAACAAAAACGAACATAAATCTCCTACCTTTCCTCTAACGCTAAAATCAGCTGTGTTTGTACTTCTCTTTCTATAATTTCAGGATCCCTCAGCTCATCTAGGCCTACCTGCCCGTTGAAGTAGTCATCCCATCCTTAACAAGGATTGTAAAAGAAAAACAACCGAAGAACAATAGAATTTGTGGAGAAAAAAAAACAGTTTGCCTAGTCATGGAAGCAGTGAAACCTGAAGTTCAGTAAGAGACTTGCGCACCTCTAGACTGTCGATCTCCAAATCGGGGAACACCGCTATTCCAAAACTTCGCAAATGCCTCGAGCTTTTGTTTCTCAGGTGCATTCACCAAAGACGCGGGCGCTCGAAGGTTATACTCCACACTTGCCTATAAAGAATTAGGTTCTACATGTTCAACAATCAGATGATAAAGTGGTGCTAGCCCTCGTTGAGCATGTTCTCAATTTCATTTGTTACTCAGGAGGGGCAACATAGAATGCTCAACGAGTCCGGCTACAAATGATCCCAACCACATCTAGTTGTAAAGTGACACAGTATCTCACCTGAACACTAGCAACAGCGCGATTCGTAAAGCCACGTTCCATCCACCACATCAACCTTCTTACATACATATGCAGGAGAAACACTTCCGTATTTTCTTCTGGTTTGTGGGATCTGCAAGAGATCGATTTGATAAGTTAGTGATAGCTTCCGGCAAGTAATCTCATTCAAAATATGATACAGGACAAAAATAAAGGGGCAGTAAAAATTTCTTAGATCTCTTCAAATAGACTGTATCTAAGAAGTAATATTCTTTACCCCAGAACACAGAAGAAACATGACTTCAAACCGACATACACGCCACGACCTCTCCCCCCCCTCTCCTTCAATGATAAGAGGGGGGAGGGGGTCACCATATTGACAATACGACCTCTTACAACCTATAGGAGGCAGTGGTCCTGATTCTAAAGGTGCATAGCGCGTTGTGAGATTGGAAGGCCGCATGGCACCATGGAATTCCACTGAGCTCCATCCTACTTGAAAAGCGGAAAAACTTCATCACAAACAATCTGTTCCGAAGCGCTAGGCCTGATTCGTGATCCTGGCAAACGGTGTTCACGACCTTCCAATGAATACAGCTCCGTACATATATAACGTAAAGCGAAGACCTACGGATTCAAAACTGGAACAATCCCTCTTTCCGGGAAGCCCAACCTTTTCTTGCTGTATTTCTACAACAAGCTCGCCCTTTGCGGATTTCGCTCCGAGAGTTCGCGAGGGTTCTACCACTACGATGACCTCAGTTCCATCTAAAATTCTCGGAAGTCAAAGTCACTGATCATCCTTTGCACAAGTGCACCAAGTACTCGACTTCTATGAAAGACAAACCCCGTTGTTGTATATAGTGGATAGTGGCGCTTAGAAACCTACAGTAGCTAAGACTCTCCAGGGAAGAAAACGCGGAAAAAAAATCGTGGCGTCCTGAGTAAAGACCTGGTAGAGCCTCTCAGGGCTAGTTTTCCGGACCTGCTCGTTTTTTAAACCAGCAAAGCTCCATTCTATCACTTCTAGCTCAATAATGTCCCCCCCGCGTCATTCAATAATAATACTATCAAACAACGAAAAAAGCAAAAAAGTGGTTTAAAAATTGAACTTGTGTGATAGGAGATAGCTTTTATGTTCCGGTGGGCGGCACAACTGGGGAGGCGTCAGAAATGCCACTTATGGGTGCCACAGCGCCTTCGCCGGAAGTGCGCCTTGCAAATTTGCGAAAATAGGATATTCTCCGAGACTGTGAGCCAGATAATTTGTACAAGGACGCCTACGAGTTGCCCACGCGTGGCATGTCCTTAAGGTCGTGCTGACATACATATGAGAATGGCTGATGCGTTCCTTGTCGTGTAAGGGCAGATAACTCAAGCCGGTGGTGGGGTCTACACCAGATCTGCCTTGTACTCCCTGCAATCACGGAGGAAATAGCCAGCGCACGACGAGGTCCAGCAGTATGCCGCATATGTTCTCGCTTTTCTTCGTCAGTGAAAGCTGCACAACCTTGTTTGCCTCTGGGCAGCTCACACACTACCCCGTCTCGAGTTCCGCGACGGGCGCTTGACCCGTGTCAGACTGGGAGAATTGATAATCCAAAATACTAGAAAATAAGCATCAATTTGTTAATGTGGGACTTGTCAAATAGTCATGAATTAGACTGACACGTTCGATAACTGCAACATAACGAAATTCAACAGCCCTTACAACAGAATGAGTAAAGAATGAAAAAATACTTGAAGGCTCCATCAAGGATAGCGCCCAGTTTAGCGAAACACCGATCGAACGCCTTCTCCTAAAACAAAAGAAAATCGAGCGATGTTAACAAAGTCTACCATAATATGAAATACGAACTCACCAAAACTTCACTGGAATACAACGCCATGTCGTATTGTATGAAATCTATGTATTTTTCCCACATAGAGCAATTATTGACAAAAGCATTCAATATCTGAAAACAAAAGATATACTTCTACTACAAATATTCCTAGAGGGAATAAAAGTGAGCAAAAAAAACAAAGTAGACATACCCTTTCCCACTCGGCCAACAGTTCGCCACTTGGCCTTATTTCCTTCAAGAACTGAAGCCTTTTCAGACGAAATTCGACTTTGCGAGGATTACATGTTATTGCCTAAACAAACAATGAAAGAAAAACTGACAGAAAACAATTAAGGTCCTTACTTGGATCAATTATGGAAAGTTGGCGTTCAGCAAGAGCCTTTCGACCACCTGCCGAACCGCTCGGTCCACTGCTGTCGAAAATTTCCTCCTGAAATCAACGTATCAAACAGGTAAACTCCGTTAAACTGCGTAGTTCGCGAACAGAATGACGCAGTAATATTGGTTTTATGAAAAGCGTACATTTATCTTGAGGAATTCATCCAGTAGTTCGGAATTGCTCGAGTTATTCGTAAATTCAGTAGCAACATGCCGCCTTCGTTTTTCCAGTTCAATAAGTTCAGGCGGAGTCGTTAACTAAACAGAGTAACGTAAGAGTCATCTTCTACAGCATATTGAACGTTCTCGAGTCTTTTCAGCTAATGTCAGACGAGGAATGAGAAGACACGTACTTCAACATCAAAATTCAGTGCCTGCTGCTGCTGTTCCATACGTTTTCTTTCAGCAATTTCATGCTGGAATGCATAGCGGTTAAATGAAGCTAAACAACAAACATGAATATCAAATGCGGCAGTACCAAATATTTGAATTCCTGCATCCTTGTTTTGGATAAAGCAATGAAGTCAGTGTTAGTACGATATAAAGGTTCCAGTTTGCGAAATTTTCGTTCCACTATGGAATCATCCAGCCTCCTTAGCTGCCCTCCATAATATCTATCCGATCTCATCCTCTTTTGGCGCAACTCACGAGTTTCCTTCGAGAAGAACAGCTGAAAATTAGTTCCTTACAGTTTATCGTACTGCTACGTAATGTAATACAACATAGTTTTCATCATCAAAAGCTGTCTATCAAGAATGCAAGGAAAAGTTGTCTGAAATTTCCAATGGTTGAAATTCGTATCGTCTGTCCACAGCTAGAAGTTTATGGCAGTGGTTGTGCTTTCCGCTTCAATGGTCTAATTCACGGGAAAGAACAGCGCGAAAGGGAAACCATACAGCACGTATTGTGGCTGGAGCAGAAGATAGAGAAACCGCACCGAACCCGCATACCAGGTCTTCCACCCCTCCAGGGTACGTTTACTTGTAGCCAAATTGCGAAAGTATGAATAACATCCGAATATCTACAGATGGACTAGATTTTATCAGTTGTAGCTACGATTCCAAAGGAGGGCTCAAGTTATCACAAGAATGGTGAGTCAGAGCAAAAGTCAGGCCCCAGGCAGGACTCGAACCCGTATTTCCTGACCAGGCGTGTATGCTAGCATTACCCACCGTGCCGCTCTAGCCTCTCAGCTGACTTGAGCTCATTGCGATATGAAACAGTGGTTATCATACAAAAGCAACACTGAAGAGCGTAAGGTTGAACCTAGTCAACGGTATTACAGTATCGCCTCTTCCCTTTCAGAAATGGCAGAGTGAAAAACCAAAAGAGAACTTATTGAGGAAGACGCTCACCTCATCCAATCGCTCATTACCGTTCAATATTGTATAGAAGCGATTTCTATAATCCGTCGTATGCCCTTTAGGAATGGAATCCATTTGGAAAATTTCGTGATCATAAACATTATGAAAGACTGCAAATAACTATCTTCCAAACACTGCTAAAGAAAGTTCCACAGAAAGAGAACTTGCCAATGTAAGAGCCTTCGTTAGAGCGCTCTTCTTTGTCTCGGAGAAACTCCCATTTTTCTTTCTTCTGCAAAGAAAAAATAATAAGCCGAGGAGTTCATGAGAAAAAATACAAATCATGAAGTCAATGTTGATATGAGACGAATCAAAGAATTTTTTTTGGTAAGACGACAAAAATATCTTGTATTTAGCACTGTAAAAGAAGTGGAAGAGAAAAGAAGGATGAAATACTGAAAAACAATAGCGTATCAACACTCACTAAGGTGAGTTTTGGTGTCTCATGTTGCTTCCTCTTTCTATGGTGATCTTCAGATTCGCTAGAAAAAGACGTCGATGAAGTGCTCGAGCGCCTTGACCGACTTCTCCTGGAAACGCTTTTGAAACAACAGTAGTAAACAAACAAGCAAAAGGAAAGCATACCCCTTTTCATGGTTGCGATCGTCGGAAGAGGCGTCCGAACTTGACGAGGACGAAGCTCTGAAAGCACTATATGAACACCACTCAATAGCACGGGATGCACTCAGTGCTACCTGGGGCGCTTGGGTCGCTTTGGCTTCTGATTCCGTCGCTTCTTGTTCTTTGATTTCTTCTTTTTCTTCTTAGAAATCGGTAAATCAACTTTCGGAACACTAACCGGGGTAAAATAAGGTGTTGGCAACTGAACCTGAACAGCAAGCAACTTTGAGAAGGCAGTATTCAACGTTTTTAGCATCTGCGGCAACTTTCGCCGTTAATTCCAACAAGAATGTCATTCATTCATTCACAATTACAAGAACGCCATGAAATTTTCCTCAGATATTTGGCTTTGTAAATACTTTTCAAGAAGACCACTCAATGTGGGGGTCTGAAATGCTCTCTATCCTTCCTAAAAAGTACCAATGGGAAAAATTCCCAGCGTGTGGCAGTCGTTGTTGGGCAGCTTCCATACCCGTGGCAGCACAGATTCGCTTTTAATCAATTCCCGTCAAGTTTTACGAGTAGTCGGCGTTCATTTATGAACCAGCAGCTGATAGGTGACTTTACAGTTGGGGAAGCTGCAAGAAAAAAAAACTTGAAGAGATCTCAAACGAACCCCCTCCCCGACAGTCATACGGCCTCTTTGTACGAGTTCTCCGAACATGCTGGCGACTTGATACCCTGCGGCCTCCGTGCAACCGTTAGCTCATAAATCGTTTCCTTGCATCCTCTAGCGAACACACAGTATAAAAGAATGAAAAGTAAAAACAATGGAACAGAGAACAGCTCCCGGAAACTGTGCGTGACATTAGGACCTATGGTAAGCAATGCTGACGAGCTTTTGCACCAAATCAGTTGTTTCGATGCTGATTTTGGGCAGCGCCCAAGTATAGCGGGAGGAATACAACGCCTGAGCGCGCAAAAGGGCCAACAAGATAAGATTCTCTCCGACGAGGTTGTGAAATCGTCCTACGACGCTACATTCAACACAATTCACACACGTCATTCCGCGCGTGAGTCGTTTTCTTGCAGCATAAAAAGAACAAAAGGCACAATAGTCACACGCCTCTATCTCCCATTTCACGTGACGAACGGTACATCCTTTGCGAAAGCGAACTCGAATGCCTATGCACGGACGCGTTTCGCTGGTCACTTGATTTCGGGAACTTCAAGGGAGCGATGTGAGAACCCGATGAACCGGAGAAACGGCGCAGAGCAATGAACAGGCATAGGCTCGGGAATTTGTCGAACGCCTTGGCGAGACGCTGGCATGGTTCATCCAAAGCGAAAAGAGATGGATATGTATGAATAAGGTGACTCCGCTAGAAGGAGGAAAGCAGAGATGGCGGAGCCACTGTCGCGCGCCGAGCCGTCCGTTCGCACCTATCTAACCGAAACGCCGGACTACCTATCGATGTGTACCCGAATCTTTCCGTATAAGCGTTTCTTTATTCAGTTACTCAGGTTCGCAGACCGAGCCTGATCGCAACAGTCGCTGCCATTGCGAAGTATATGCTCTATTAGGATCTTTCAGCTCAATTCGAAATCATAGAAAATATTCATAGCGAAAACCCGGACTTGAATCATTTGAAATGTCTCAAAACTGACGTACATGGACTTGCACCTCATCGTCATCTTCGTCTTCGCTGTATATGTACCGAAGCACGGCCTCATTTTTCTTTCTCTCAAGCATACGTTCCTCTTTTGCCCTTTTCTGCTTCTACAATGGCGGAAAACTCGAACCCTTGCGAAAAGTGATATTTTGAGAAAGAAACATATCTGTGTATTATCTCACTCGAGCACGGGCTTCCAATATTTGTTGCTGCGTTTCGAAAGACGAGTAGCTGGGACCGTCTTCGCACTCACCCTCCTCCTTTTCTTCGGCAGCAGCGTTGGCATAGGCTGGGAACATTGTCACTGAAAGAAAAACAATTGATTGTTCCATTTAAGCTAACGTGGTACGACAGGATACGAATAGACCACATTAGCCTAAGGTAGGAAAAGGAGAGCTGAAAAGATAAATGCAATGAACGAAGGAGAAAGCGACATAACTGCGCGACCAAATTACTTGGCCCGTAGTGAAAGCGGAGACAAAGAAAACGTAATTTCCGAAAGAGAGGCCATTCTGAAACACAGATGGTCTGTTTCGAACGCAAATAAATCCAATTTGATTAATATTTCCTTCTTTGTCTGCCGTGGAGTGAACGAGCACATAGTGAATAATAGACGTCAATCGTAATGTTTCCGTATTAACGTACAACTCCCCTTAGTTCACGCGCAGCGCAACATTGTTGCAATTTCGCGTTCACTGCTAAACGAGTAGTTGACTTCACTGTTCCCCATGAGAGGGGGTTAATCAAGGAGAAGGGAAGTCGCTAGCACTCGTACACGCATCTGTCCATCTTCGTGAATTCCCGTCAACCAACCCTAAAACAGTGCGCGCCACAATTCACGCAAGCAAGTGGTGCAACTTTCATTCTACGTGGCCTTAGCCTGAAACGTGGCCACTTAAAATGAAACCAGCTTGGCTAACGCTCACTACTGCGCGCGTGGTCAAGCCTATGGTACTGCCATTGACGGGATTTCTGGGCTGACCACCAACACTTCACCTAATTCCCACGTCCTGGAATACAGCCCATCCTACTATCCTTACATTCTATAAACCAGTAACTTTGTGTGTCGGTTTGTATGTATGTATGTATGTCTGTCCGTCCGCAAAATGCTTCACGGGTTCGAATTACTGGAGGGAAAAACGACCGCTAGGCAAACCGGAAATCGATTGGTGCAGATGTATCAATCCAATGTTTTGATTGTGATAACAGCCTCCACTATATAAGACAACCATTCGGTACACTCCGAGCCATTGCACGAGCTGCTGGCGTGGCAGCTGGACGTGTGCTCGTGCGGGGGCAGGGTGGGGTGGAGCCGAGGGGGGGGGGGGGGG
>MU931924.1:0-10779 GCA_036418165.1 Cooperia oncophora | reverse complement strand
ATTTTCCAACTCAAGATTTTGTGCAAAAGATGAAATGATCTGCCACCGCACTTTACAACATCATGGATAATTTAGTGTTCTGTAGGAAAACGTGCTTAGTTTCTATGCTGATTTGATTTCTGTTAAATTTAGGAAAATGAAATGGAGTGCTGAGCCGTCATTAATGAGCGTTCTCACCTTGGTCAAAACCAGGTATTAAAGCCATAGAAGCCGCAGAAGCTGTGAACTGCATGGTCAAGGAAAAGTGCCTGTCTACGACATTGCAAATCTCCATCAAAAGGGACGCCCCACTGAGTTCGATGAGGAGCGAATGAATGCGAAGCCATGTATCATGTTTTCAAGTTTCCATCGAGTGAAGGTGACGCTCACTGATAATGAAAGAACATTTCCTGATCTCTACCAGTTCCCTCGTCGCTTGATAGGGAGCTGCATAAATAATCTGATTTAAATGCTTGTCGCCGAACGCACAGGGTGTCCAGTGAAGATCACGATTTCTAAAACGCAACAGGCGGTCGTATTTAGCCTTTAGAGGACTTCTTGATTGTTGATTTTCCGTTTCAGGGGCCTCTACATCTCCACCCTTTAACTGGCGAGCACAACAACACTACTACTTCCGATAGTTGATCGGACTTTTCTACCCCCTCTCCCCCTTCTCCACTGACAAAAGTTTAGGAACAGTTGAAAAGTGGGTGTGCGGATTGTGAAAGGTGGCCGACCAAAGGCGAAAACTGGGGAGTCGTATAATATTTAGCGTACATTTCCTTGGGCTCCAGTCCGGTGCGATGCATGTCTAGGAGATAAAAAGTGCTGTCTTCGACTCGCTCTAACCAATTTTGTCTTGACAGGAGGCACAGCTTCTTGACCAACACTTCAAAAATCTTTCTAGCGACTTCAGGGGCTACATCTTGATTTAAGGCGGAAAGAGGCAGTTCAAAAAATGCCTTCTCTATCCTATATCCCATTTCAGTGACCAAAAGTTCGAAAAAAGTTGGCGCAATTCGACTTGGTGGGGGCATTTGCTGGTGCTTCGATCGCTGCCGATGTCTCCTGTGAGGAACTCGTAGAATCCTGTAAAGCTATTCAAGAGTAGCTTCGTTTACACTTGGCAAGCGTCTACAGGTATCACCAAGGTGGTACGTGTAATTCAACAGAAATTAGCAAAAAAGCAAAACATCCCCCTCTGACGGTGAGCCAAAAGCGTCAAAAAATTGCTCATGGATTCTCTATCAAACAGCATAAAATGCAGTGGAAGATCCGAGTTCCATCTTTCACAAGAAAGCAGAAGTTAGTGGAAAACGCCCCTATTGATGGGTCAATCCCCTATTGATCCCCTACAGAAGCCCCTATTGATGGGTCAATCCAATAAGGAAACTACCACTAACTCACCACATTCAGCAGCTCATCATCCTGTAATAAAATCGTGAGGTTTGCTCCTCGTTGTACAATCACGTCAGTATTTCGATCACCATTGAAATCTCCAAAACCACATACTCTACAAATTTGTACGCGCGCACTTTTTTTACCTGTGAACGATTGGTCGAATAACTTTTATACTGAGAAAACTGCTCAAAAATATCTAATACCTACCAATGCTCCAACAAGTGGGCGTCAAGGTCAATAGAAGTAATAGAATCAAAGCGGTCATCGTGGCATCGCTGAGAAAACCCGGAAATTAGAAAAAAAGGAACCATTTTGCCAAGTAACTACGGCCAATACCGCCTCCTTCCAGAATTGAATTTGAAACTACAGACTCATGCTTTATCACAAAATAACAAAGAATTGAAAACAAATTCAACCTATAACGTGAACAAACCTAAATATTGACGCTAACGTAAGTTAGGAGAGGGGGGGCAGCCGGTAGCGCCTCTGATCCTTTCATGAACAAAGGCTCAAACTTAGTGGAGACTATCTACCGGTGACTCCGGTCGTTTGCGCTCTAACTCTAAGCCTGGTCAGGGGGAGGGAAATAGAGGCGCCACAGAGCCCCCCTCCCCTATCTTCACCAAATCACGGTAGCGCCAAGATATCTATTCGTTATTAAACATACATGAGCAACATGTAAACATAAACAACAGAATTCATCTCGCCGAGCCGAGGTAGAAAGGGTGATTCCTAACAGTTAGTAAGGGCCGAGAAGTGTTTCATTTGAGCAGTGCGTCTTTAAAGCGACTTCACAAATCGCTCTTTAATTTTTGGAAGTAATTTTATGTGATCATCAGCACATACGGCAACACATTTATCCAATTGTGTATTAAACTGCACCATCTGCAAAACAATTCTGCAATTTCCTGCAATAGACAAGGAACTTTTGAAGGGATATGCATCTAATTTACCTGATCCTCTGTATATTTATTAACATCTGGCCCAAATTTCTGGACTAGTTTGTCATAACACGTCATTGCACAGCGCGAAAGTTGGTCCTGAATAGATTCGGATTGAAGGAGATAAACAACTGCGATAAGTTGGCGTATAAATAACAAGCGAAATGGAGCATATGAGCCATGGTTTTCCCCGCATCAATCGTCGAAAAGGAAAAGACAATTTTGTTATGATAACTGCTGTTTAACGCCGCAGTACGCGTTCCGAATGTTATCACAAGAATGCTGAGTTGTGGGCAAAAGTCGTGCCCCAGGCGGGAGTCGAACCCGCACCTCACGCTTTCCGGGCGAGTGCGCTATCCGTTACGCCACCAGGGCCGCTTTACCCTCTCAGCTTGACGGCTTTTATGCCGTAGCCTATCAGCACTCACACGTTTATTTTGGTGAGCCGCTAACCAAAATAAACGTGTGAGTGCTATAGGCCATACGGCCATATAAAAGCCTGTCAAGTCTGACGAGGGTAAGAAAGCATCAAGCCCTGGTGGCGTAACGGAGTAGCGCGACTACGCCCGGAAAGCGTGGAGGGTGCGGTGGTTCGACTCGCTCACGGGCAAGATCTTCTGGGCCCACAACTCAGCATTCTCGTGAAAGGACAATATTTCATAAACACAGGCCTGAAGACAGAGCTAACGCACATGCCAGTGCCGTACGGCGAGGTACCATACACTTCTCTTATTCACCACTGATTACCAGCTATTTCACTGTTTGTGTTTTTTCGTCCAGCAAGCCGATCGCAAACGTCTGTCCTACGTGTCTGCAAATGTTGCGCGCTTCGGCATTATATGTGATAAATAACACATCAGTGCAGTTCAAACGAAATAGGTTCCACAGCGAGAGAAATGACTATGAGCTGCACATTCTATGTAACCATCCATTCGCTCCGGCAAAAATAGACATCTGATGAACGAGAAACTTTGCGGCCATAACCCAGTCAACAGTGAGAAATCACTCCGCTCATTTGTATATTACCTGGACCCAGTGGACGTTCAATTACAAACCAATAGTCCTAAGGATGAGCTTAGTGCTGAGACCATGACTACTTGCTACAGGCCGCCCATGAGTTGCTTGTGCATGACCGTGATGCCCACTTCCTGCATTAATGACAAAACAAAGCTACACACATCTGTAAAGTCTCGCAAGTTCCTTTCAAGAGTCCGTTTGAGTTCTTTTCATAGTGTTATTGCATTTCTCACGCAGGTTTCTCAACGATCTCACGTGTACTGTCTTTGTGCTCGCAGCATCTGGACTGATTACCCCTAAGATCAAAGCATAAAGGTTTATACTTGGTGTTTGATCAAACCTTACACATGCGCCACGCATCACGTCAGAATTTGTGCTTTCTTATTAAGACAGCTTCCATGATAAAAGTCTCATGCGACAGCTTTGTTATCCAATTATGATAACAGTAGTGATGATAAGTAATCTCCCAAAGAAGAAAACAGGCAAGAAGCGTCCTCAGAAACAACATAAACAAAATCGCTCCCTCACAGTCACACCTCCCTGCGGTCTCTGTGCAACCCCTAGCTCACAAATCTCTCTATCACATCTCGCAGTAGTTGATATCATCCAGTGCAAAAAAAGAATACAAAAGAAAACAACAAAAACGCAGAGGAAAAACTCTTGGAAGGAAAAAGGAATTTTATCAACACGGTGTGGTGGGCTGAAATTTGGATAACGGTATTAGCGTGACGTTTTGTGGCCGTCGGAGTTTCTGCCATCACGAAAATTGACGGCACTTCGTGCTTTCTCGCGTTTCACCGCTTCGGCGAAATGAGCTGAATTGAATGTATATACCTCCAATGAGTAAACTGTAATGAAGGGGAGCAGAATTATCCATGGGCATTAGCAATGCCCGCCGCCCCGACTAAGACAACAAACGAGCTGGCCTCTGATCGAAGGACATCTAGCAAGTAAAGGCGCGATCACTCGAGCAGGCGTCTAGAAGCATAGACGTATACAGGCGGCTGTCTCGCTTCTGCGCCGCTGTGCAGCACGAATAGAAGTGAGACAGATCTCTACTTGGCTCGCACACTTGCACAGGAAGACACCATGTATTACTCGAGCGCGCGAGGGGCTGTCTTTAAATACAACTCTTGTCTGAGGTCTACTGATGCTCGTGTTATAATGTTACTGCATTTTGGTACAGCTACGGGCAGCCAATAAGGCTGCGCTTGCATACTTTTCCATCAGCGCCTCCAACTAGCGTTTCGCAGGAAACTTTCACCAGCGGCGGCGACGAAGAGTGTGTAGACATGGACTTAGCGGACTCCAGCGTTCACCAGCTACAGCAGCGTTTTCGCGGGCAGTTTTAATCAAGTTCAAAAGATGCCCTCGAAAACCTGCTTAAGCTGCTGTGCTTTGGTGCTCCCGAATACCCTATACTTCCTCAGTCTCTTGTAAATGCTGGCAGCGTTCACGCGCAAGGGTATTGAACCAGCCTAGCCGGGAGGCGAACTAGCGGGCGGGCACCTGAATATCCTATCAACTGAACATTTGACTGTTGGACCACGAGTATTTCAGAAAATGCTCACTACTCGACATCACATCCAGTCCATTTAAGAGGGGACTGGAAAAGATTTTCCTCACCGCCGCACTGTCCTACTATGCATGTCCTCTAGGATCCTATCAACCTACAGCCCGCCGCTCACATCACTCACATGTCTCGTCCTTTCCTTGGAAGTCACTCACCAGCCTCCCAAGTACAGAGACTGTCCCACTCTCGCGACTCCACAGCGAGCGAGGAGCGAGCTACAGCTGCTGCAAGTTTCTAGTCTAACGCCCGCCCAGTTGGACCGCCCACTTGCTAAATGATGCCTACTCCGGTGAGTAATTTCTGCTCTCCTTTCATTATCTATTTATTCATTAGGAGACATATTAAAAACGACCGTAAAAGAACGAGGACCCAATTTTGTGGGCATACGCTCTACGCATACACTACACCAGAAGAACGGCGTATATGCTCAATTCGGAAGCCGCAGCCGTTTGAAACTTTCTTTTCCTCCAGAGTGTTTCTCCCCTACTTTGTTGTTTTTCGTATTCCTTCTATTATGCTTGGATGATACCTACAGCGGAGATGTGATAGAGGAGATTTGTGAGCCAGGGGTTGCACAGAGACCGCAGGGAGGTGTGACTGTCAGGGAGCGATTTTGTTTATGGTGTTCTTGAGGACTCTTCTTGCTTTTTTCTTCTTTGGGGAATTACTTATCAGCTACTGTTTCATAATTGAAAAGCAACTATCCATGACACTTTTATCGCGGGAGCTGTCTTTAAAAGGTCACCTACTTTTTCGGTTTTTCCTGTTTCAAACGCGCTATATATAACCCGCTCGGCGGTCCTTTTTTGGAAGAAGGACAAGGAAGCTTCGGAAAACCGGTTGAAGATAACTGGTATAAGTGGCAGAAAGTTAAGGAGGACAGGGAAGGGGAAGGGGGTCGTACTCGAAGTGGAAATCTGGTGACGGGTCATACTTTGCAGAAGTTCCCCCCCCCCCACCAACGGTAGGACGTGCCTCGTTCAAATCGTGTGAGTTCTACTAGCATGAACAGAGAAAGAATGGAAATTGTGAAAATAGTGAGGAAGAAACTAACTTCGCAGAACACAAAAACATTTGCTTCTGCATGTCACGTAAGTATGACCGATCCAATTCGTCGATCATTCCATCGACGGCGGTTTTCACTTTCCTCTGCGTAGCCTCCATCGTTGACGTTGAACCGGCCATTTTTACCCTGAACAGAAGCACCATTCATTCGGCAGCTCATCTAAGATCATTGAGAAATGAAAGAATAACACTGGATCACGAAAATGGATTAACGACTGGATGATTAATCGAAAACCATTTATTTTCGTAATCACAGTAACTGAAATATTGACAATGAGTCACCACTGCTTCATTTGCGTCAGCTGCTCATGAAGGGATACCTGCTGGAGACATAAAAAAGTGATTGAGCTAGGATAGTTCCCACGGATTAATTTCCTCTAAAGGACGAAGTTAGTCATGATGAAATAAAGGACCACAAAATCATATCTTCAGTAACGATAGACGAAGAGCCTTGGCTTCCCTGCGGACACTAAAACCACCCTGCCTGGTTTTGATATTTAAAACCCAGGAAATGAGTAAAAGCATAGGAGATCGAAACGAACGTGACGAAACCCAGGAAATCCGCTAGGAAAAGGGCAAAAACAAGATTGAGTTCGATGCTTGTCATTGGAGCGGGTGATTTGAGTTGGGTCAGGTTTGTCATGCCACCTGTCAAGCACCCCCACTGCCGGATTTCTTTGATTTTGGAGAAATAGCAAAAATTTTGGAGTTGGAAGGTCCCATTACGTTCTACATTGAGAAGAACTATTGCATAAGAATAGGCTAGATAGTCTCAAAAACGTTGTTGTCCTTACTTAGACCTTTTACCTGCTCCAATAAACATGCATTGCACCACGTCGCTTGTACTGTTTATATCTACCTTACTAATTCGAGGCGCTCTGTATTTAGTGGGGGGGGGAGTTAGCAACTCGGTTCTGCGCTTTTACCGTGGTTCATACCCCAGAAAGAGGGTCGGCGAGCGAGACGCACCAGACGTCGCTGGGAGTATGCTGCAAATGAGGAAGACAACAGTCTTGTTCTCGCACACGGTGATGAAGGGTGTTGGTCATGCGGTATGGTTCGGCCTCTCCGCTCAGCAGAGACGCTCTTCACCGCAAGGTTTCTGGAGAGGCGAGCGAGGACAAAACAACATGTCCGTGAAAACGTGCTAAGCGCCGTGGACAAACCTGACCCCCTCTGCCACACGGCTCAAAAGTATTCGCAGCGAACAAACCGTTGCAAATGAAGACGGTCTTTAATTGGAGGGGATTTATTAACATACTGTGAGAAATTTTTGCAGAGTGATAGTTATAGACTTAATGAAAAGCTGCGGCTCTAGGCCGTGGCACTTGTCTGCCCCATTACAAATCGGCAGTTTGTCATTAGAATCACCGCTGTCCTATAGATTGTCGAGGGGCCTACGGCAGCCACCTAACATTATCTCATTAGAAGGACGCAGAAGAAAAGACTGAAGACCCACTCTGGTAGTAGATGCGCAGGGATCGCAGACATCCTGTCAAATATGCACGAAACAGTACAAACTGCGCATATCACTTGAAATATAAAAAATATCCCAAGCTGGGCCAGAGAGTGCAGCGCCTCGGAGGTGTGATGTGCCCTGTCGGACATGCATAACAACTATTTACTCTGTTTCTTGAGTCACTGGAGAAGTACAGACATACCTGCGTAGCAAAATGGGACCTAACCTCTTCCGGGCAAGAATTGCCACGCTGTCCATGGGATCCTTCTTCTTTACAAGCTGCCTAGTTGATGGAGACAAAAAAAAAAAATGTCCCCTCGGTCTTCAAATGCGCGAAGCTCGTTTATAGTCCTCGATCGCATTAGAAATTGGTAAGCCTTCGCCTGCCATCAAAAGCGTTGGTAATGTTCCAGTGCAGACGAAGCTTATCTCTTACTCCAAAAGTCATTGTTAGTTCAAGTTAATTGTCCTACGCTCCGGCGGGACCTTCTTTGAATCGGAAAGCACTGAACTAGGACCGGAAAATTGCGCACTTGCAAACCTAGCGTTTGTTCCTATTCCAGCTGAAAGATTCGACGTAAAGAAAGCTCATAAATCTCTCATGGCAGCTAATCCGGTTCGATCGTGCGAACACAACCATCGCAAACGAGTAGGAGCTCACTAAGAAACTGCTGAGTTGTGGGCAAAGGTCGTGCCCAGGCGGGAGTCGAACCAGCTTCCCGGGCGAGTGCGCTATCCGTTACGCCACCAGGGCCGCTTTTACCCTCTCAGCTTAACGGCTTTTATGCCGTAGCCTATCAGCACTCACACGTTTAACTTGGTGAGCCGGTAATCGTTAGATATCGGCATGGAACCGCGAGGCCTAAGGCTTTGAAATTTAGATTATTGTAGTAGTATGATTCGTAGTAGTAGGACTGGTTCGGACTGATTATTGCGCGCCACTTTTGCAACATCATCTTTATACAAGGCCTCACCCACCGAGACACTCCGTAGTCCTGTTCATTTGGACACACGGGATGCCTCCAAGGTAATCTGCCGGCCCTCAGGCCAATGAGGCTGTCTCATCCACCTGGTACGAAGTTAGTGCTTGTTCGCTGCGGATGCTGGGAAGTGGCCAGGGGGTGGACTTGGCGCGGAGCCAGCCGGTTTTCCACTCACTGTGGTCGCTTGCCAGCTCCACCACTGGTGAACGCTTCGACCTGCGCCTAACCTAGCCCCACCCCGCTCGCTCGTACCTCCTGACACGTCCCAGCATTCGCATCAAACAAGACTGTAAATGCTGTGGACTGAAGCCTTTCACATGCTTGCAGCGTAGTGCTGTGCTATCTCGGAGCCTCATTCGGATCTAAACGCTAAAAAAACTTGAGAGGGACCAAAACTCAATCGCAAAAGAATCTGAAGGCTCCAGAGAGTCTTGAAGGTTTCTAAAGATTTGCAGGGATTTTGGGTATTTCTCAAAGCATTTCTGTGCTCACTAGATTGCCAGTAAGATGAACTGCTGAGTACAAGAATATTCGGCGAAAATTTGCAGAAACCTTTAGAATTTGTGTAGTATAACATACTGTATATTTTATGACATATATGTTTATTTTTTCTCATTAGTATTTTGCAATAAATTCTGTTCCATTCTTTGCAACTAATGGGAAAGGTTCTGCCAATTGCAGATGGTGGCTACAGTCGTGGCTGCAGGAGACAATTCCAAGCACGCTAGTTATCCAACATCGTTTCACTGGACATTCTGCATGTATCCGTTTTCTTCTTTTCTTTGACCGAGGTGGTTCAGTGGCAAGTGGCACGATTTCCCCCGCGCACGCTCCGTGGGTTAAATCCTGGATCAACCAGACTAACCAAGCCTTCTAGTACTGACAGTATATTGATTTAGCTCCAACCAAGATTGTTATGAAAACTTTATTCGGCTGACGTTTCGGCGTCGTCGCCGTCTTCAGAGCCTGGAAAGTCAGAAGACATTTTCGATACTACTCATCCAACACTATTTCAACCTACAGAAAAAGTTCAAAAGGGTCGTAAACTACTGTGATGACGTCACGAGAACAATAAGAACTAACCTTTAGGGAGTCGACCAATGAGGTCCACCTGTTACCCCGATCTACTGGTAAAGCGGCGATCCCCGTGGTCCGTTGCGGCGGGGTCGGGGGGTTGGTACAGTAATCAATAGTATGAGGGTAGACGGGTTTTGCAGTGCGGGTGGCCTGGAGTGACCTTTGGAGGAGTTTGATCTACACGATCGACCCTCGGGAGGTCCCTCAGGAAAGTGACCTGGAGGCCTACCTATTTAAGCCGCTTTACCAGTAGATCGGGGTGTAGGTAGTTCTTATTGTTCTCGTGACGTCATCACAGTAGTTTACGACCCCTTTTGAACTTTTTCTGTAGGTTGAAATAGTGTTGGATGAGTAGTATCGAAAATGTCTTCTGACTTTCCAGGCTCTGAAGACGGCGACGACGCCGAAACGTCAGCCGAATAAAGTTTTCATAACAATCTTGGTTGGAGCTAAATCAATCTACTGTCAGTACTGAGGACCATGCCAAGATTTATCGACAGTCGCACTTGGACAAGCCTTCTAGCACCCAGGGACGGTAAATGGTGCCAAATCTGTCTGCAAGTATAATAACACTGACATGTTCATCGGGTGGGTCCCGCAAGTCACTGTGTAGGCCCCATATATCGCGTTCGATGAGCCCCTAGCCCCCCCCGCTTCCGAATGGAAGCAGAATGCGTGACGCATCCCACAAAGGAAGCGATCCTCGGCAAAGCCTTTTTCCTTATCTTTTATCCGTTTTCTTCGCAGAATCTCCTGCAAATTCTGCAAACTATCTATAAAAGGCTTTTTGTAGCTGAAGTAGGCCCTGTGTGCTCACCCTATTTTCTGACGTCTAAGCAAACACACGGGAATCGCTTCTCACGAAATTCAGTCATTATTTGCCCACGCTTGCATAGCGTCACACGTCTCTATTGAAATGAGTCTCAATATTGGAAGGCGTGGTCTTTGGACAAGAGAGGAGGATCAATAAGGCGGCCACTGAGAGGGGCAGACGACTGTGGGCAGGGGGAGGGATTTCGACGCTGAATTGAGGCCGTCACATACACGATTTTACCTCGTTTGCCTTGCCTAATTACCTCAGTCGTCACAGCAGTATTGTTGTCCTTACTGGAAAAACATGGCTGATAAAGTTATTCTCACTGAGGTACTCGAGGCATCGAATCTCACTGAAACTTATGCAGAGTTCACTGCGCATACACTTATCAAAGAGTGAGTCGTCGCAACCGCTTTTTTTTCTGTTTTTTGCTGTTGGATTTTTTTTTTTCTTGTTGATATTGGGCTAAT
>MU931922.1:0-12050 GCA_036418165.1 Cooperia oncophora | reverse complement strand
TTTCATTAGATGTGAAAAGGAAAGGCTGTCGAGAACGCTCAAGTTCAACAGGGCCACCTTATAGGCCAAGGAATTACCTGCAAAACATTATGAGACTTGATGGCAAGACTTCTCATCTTCAGCGCGGAATTTCGAGTGAGACAAAAACGCCATTACCAATGGGCCAACCCAGTGCAATACATGCATGCATTCCTGTGCTTGGCTATCACAACGATTTCCTGCCTTTCACCTTGCCATAAGGGTAGCCTATGAAATCACCACGTATTGCATCTATGACGTCTTTAGTGCCGATAGTGGTTCACTCAAAGGCACGGCTTACGAACTAATCTCTTCGAAGGGAAAGAAAGAGGGAATAGCAACGAGCAACCCTGTACAGCTTTGAGTCATAAAATTGTAGGGTAATTGCAGTAGGGCTTGAGCTTGTACTGTAAGCCTTCGGGGCTGATCGGTAGTCGGAAACTTAGTTACTTAGCCGAACAGCGACGTTCGTTGAGCTTTATCATTGCAGGATTCGCCCACGTGCGCGTCGGAGATATAAGGAGCCGTCGTGACTCATACGGGCTCGTCTTCGCCGCCGCCACTCGCTCGACTGGATGAGGCCACCAGCCTGTGTATCGTCGCTGCCAGCATGTTTCTACTGTATTCTGACTTACCCCTCATTTGGGGTTACATTTAATAAATGAGCGAACTCATGTGTATACACATCAGCCTGGGGCTACTCGCGGTTGTACATGCGGAAAGGAGGGGAAGCCTGAGGAATGGAATCCTCAGGCCTATGACTGTACTAGTGGCTTCACCTAAAAGTCAGTGGTCTCCGTCTACGTTAACAGATATATTGTCGGTTATCTTACTCATTTGCGTGCTCTCTCGCCGCTCTTGTCTGGCCTCTTGCCCGAGAATCACACCGGTTTTGACTCTCGCTCAGCACAGGGGAAGCCTGATTTCCAAAGTATTAACGAGTATTCCCCGATCTATTGACGTTCTTTGATTGCTTATTGCTAAACCGCATTCTATTCATGATCACCCACAATCTACAAGTAATTATAGATAATAAGCCTTTTTTGCATTCTACAGGGCGTTTTGAATACCTGTGATTTCTGTCAGATTAGTCACAGCTGTAACTCTCGCTATCTCTTCGAGAACATGAACAAAAGAAGAGAGGTGTGATTAATACATACAAATATCAAAGGAATTCGTTTCAAGGCGGACTCAATATCAAGGGAATTCGTTTCAGGGCGAAAAGCGTAAATCTAGAATTTTCAAAAATTCACCTACAACAAGCCTATGTGTATGGTTGGCTTTTCAGAAATTCGACATTACCTGGAGATTCACTTGTACAGGTCGGACGTAGGGGATGGACAGACATGGGCCATATGAATGGAGCGTTTAGCAAAAAACGTAGCTGAAAGGACTTTCGCAGAACAATTGCATCAGAGCCGCTAAGAGAGCAAAACTTTTCCGGTACTTACGTGCCTAGAAATTCAGTACTACTATAAGAGACACACTATATCGCATAACTTCTTTGACATGTAACTTTCAGCCCTTTTTAATATGCACAAAAATTCTAATCAGCTCAATCATTTAGCGGACAATTGCTGCTGTAAGTACAAAGAGTAAGGTTTTTTCAATCTGTGGAAGTGAGCATTTCTACTTCATTGCCCATAACTCTTCTAGAGCCCACAGAATGCTTAAACCTCAATTCATTTCTAGTAACAATTGAAGGAATGCTTAAAGAGCCTTCTTGAGTGTGGAGGTCAGTCAAGGGACAGTGGGATTGATAAACTTAGCCTCGAGGTGAGTCGCGCACACGACCTCAATTCATTTCTAGTAACAATTGAAGTCATCTTGGTCCATGAAGCCTGATAATACACTCCCTGCAATTATGAGCTTGTGAGTCCATTTAAAAGATGAGATACTTTTTTGTGGAGCTTGCAAATACGTTCCCCTCCCAGCGAGCCAAGCACGACCACCGCTGACGGCTCCTCGAAGGATGTGTGACCCTGGACAGAATGCACAGATGTACGTTTGTACGTGCGTTTGTGGTGTAGCCCGCAGGTGACGTCAAGCTAGTACGACACTTGTGTTAGCGCGTTCAAACTTCCGCTGGAGACAGAATCTTCAGTCAAATCTGGCGTCGTAGACGAGTTCGACAAGGTAGAATGTCAAGGGTGGAATAGCCTCTGCAACTAACCCAGGACTGGTGCATCATAGAACGACTGGTCCTGGAACCGAGCCACCTGTTGAGTCCCTGAAAACAGGATACCCGGCTCATGGTTCCCCCAGTAGTCAATGACACTCCTTTCGATAAACAGTATTCACCTACGAGTTCACTTTCTCGAAGTTGGGACAAATTTTTCTAGCAGAAACTCGTCTGCAGGAGTGGTCTGACTCCCTGAATGCAAAAATAATATTCGTTTAGCGTGAAAAAGCTTATGGAACGCGCTATGGTTACTACCGCGTCCATACGTTCTTCTAGGCTACAGTCACTCACACCTGCAGTGGCCTCAGCGTGTCAGACTTACTGCAGTTACAGGTTTTTAGCGTATTTAGTGGTTTAATACGTTTCCTCATCAAAGCTCCAGCAAGAAAAAAAAAGCGCGGAGAAAACCCTCCCTTATACCCCAGTGAATCGAGATCTCTAAGAGTAGATCGGTATAAATCTCCTATTCACTGCTACATTGGCGCCAGTTTGGCAACAGTGAGCATGCATACTGATTTATTAAAATGACATCAACTTTAGATGATTGTCCAAACAAGGAGGATATTGGAGGTCTGCGGCTGAGCCCAGGAGGGTGAGACAACTCCTGCCCCTAAGCCTTAAAAGGGCGACAAATATCAGGCAACCAAAAAAAGTTCGTGCGGTTTTGAAAGTAGCGAAATAATAACATAAAAGACGGGTTGAACTTAGATTTATTCCGAAAAATAATTACCCTCAGCAAGTAATACACTTTCCCATTTAGACACAAGAGCATATATTCCATTTTTGTAAAAATCTTGCTTTTGGGAATTAAAGAAATGTTTTAGTTCGTTGTCCAAAGCCACTTCATTTTCAAATCGCCGATTCCTCATGTGGTTGTCCAAGGCCAAAAACAAATGATAGTCACTTGGAGCAAGGTCTGGCGAGTACGGAGGGTGAGGTAGAATTTCCCATCCTAGTCGCGCTGTTTCCTGAGTGATTCTTGCAGTGTGTGGTCTTGCATTGTCCTGGTGGAAAACCCACCTTTTCTGTTCGCCTTAATTGAAAGTAATCTAAATTAACAAATACACTGAATGACACTCCTTGACATATGTCTTAACATGTATTCAAAGTTACCCTACCACTAGATCCAGTTTACTGAATATACTTCATAAAGTAGAAAATTAAAAAAAAACCGCACGAACTTTATTGGTTGCCTGATAGCAACTGAGCCGAAAAAAGAGTTTCAGTTTTTCTTCATCCCCAGTCTCCCCAAAAGAATTTGTAACGAATTCGATGGGAAAAGTCGTGGCGCTAAATGGCACTAGTGGTAAAAATGAACTTCAGTTTTCAGAATGGCAAACAAGTATAGGGGACATGTGCACAATAACCATGGTAGAAGTAGGCATTTGAAGTAAACTGGTAGTCACAATTAGTGGCGCAGTGCCAAGAAATAATGCTGCATCCGTAATGCGTACCGAATAGCACCATTGTGCTATTCAGTACGCATTACGGATACAGCAACCCCAACCGGATAAGCCTTGGACTCAGCCGAGATTTATAACGAGTAGTTTATTAGTGCTCAACTCATCCCTGCGTAAAGTGTTGCATTATTGTGAACATTATCGTAACCTACTGCACTCTTTATCCCTTAGATGGATGGAGTAGACCTTGGTATTTGGACCAGGCATAGGATGAGTTACTAGTGGGATATTTCGGTTTGAAAACACTGTCATCTTGTTCATTGTTGGCTAGAGATATGACCACAATTGAATCAAAATGAAAATATCCTGCCCCAACCATGCCACGTTTGATAGATGTGCGCAGCCACGCCCAACCAATCTCAGGGATCGAGTGTAAATGCAATAATACAAAGTGAGGCGTCGTTCCGCTCATGTGGTGGTGGATTGGCTTCTCTGAGAACGACCTACCCGAAAAATAAATGGGGCATCAATACCGTCAGTAAATAATCATTGGAAAAAAGTCGTACCTTAAATAAAAATTACACCTACTAGCCTCGTCGGCATAACTGAGAATGTTAAAGGCAGTTGGCACGATGGTTTCCTACTTAGCCTAAAATGCTAGTAGGGCGCTGTATAGTGGGGAAATGGCGAAAGAACGGAGTGAAACGGTCAAAATCCGGCGAAGAAAAAGCCTCCGTTCTCAGTGACTTGTAAATCGATTTCGGACGAGTTTCCCGTACGCATCTTGCCAATCACCGCTACCGAAGATACGGCTGCATATGTGTACCCATATATGCATGCAGCATCACCGTCGCTTCATACCAATCCCCCTCGCTTCATGATTTGCCTCATGCAAAATGAATATGAGATACGAGGTCGTTGTGGGGGCGGCGAAGGAAGCGTTTGGGACGTAATTGCTCAAGTAGGCGTAGTTTAGAAGTGGTACCTCGTTTGGAAAGCTTCGCGCAGTGCCTGTCCGACACGGAAGTTCTGCTTAAAGCCAGTTTACAAATCCTACATCGCTGTATAAGTGATTTGTCGTGCCACACTGCGCCTTTGAAGAGTGCAGCAAGAGGAGCAGGGCCTCATTACTGTACAGAGCTGGCGGCCAAAATACGTGGCGCCAATAAAAACGCTACAACTAATTTTTTTCTCAATGTGCTTTTTCAAAGAAAGCCAGGTTTATGGTACGTAGGCAACATATTTATATTTACTAAAGGGAGAGTAACTGCAGATACACTATAAATGTGAAAGTATCAACCAGGGCGTTCCACAGTTAAAGAAGATTTTCGAGGTTACTGTAATAGTTTTTGATAGAGGCCTCAGCTCATTCCTTCATGTAGGCATAGTGTGGCGGAGGCGGTCAACATCAAGACTCACCCAGATTTTCAAAGCTTGTTTATTTCGCCAAAGCCCGTCCAAAAATTCCACCTTTTGGCTCCTTTAGCTTGGCTGCTTCTCCACACCTTTTATAGGCTAATGCTTGTGGTTTTTAACCGGGCGTGTTTGATTTCCTTCCGTATTTCGTTTGCATGGATGTTGGTTTTTCGTCATCACCTGTGCGTGAGATGTGCATTATTCTCTTTTATCACACTAGCTACCACTCACCCACCTTGCATTTGCAGGCCACAATGTCGCACAATTTCCACTGTGACAAAATGTACCTGCGCCACTGCCTGGTTTTACTTCACGATTCACAAAAGAAGTTCCACTTTCTCAACTCGATGATCACTGGAGATGAGAAGTGGGTCCTCTACGATAACCCTGTGAGGAAGCGGCAGTGGGTCGACAAAGGAGAACAGCCAGAAGCCACCCCAAAGGCCGACCTTCACCCCAAAAAGTTCTCCTGTCCTGTTGGTGGTCCAGAAGAGGCATGGTACCTGGGAGCTGGCTGGGCGGGGCAGGGGGGGAGGGGGAGGGGGCGGGGGAGGCAGGGTGGGAACGAGGAAGCAGGAGAGGAGAGGGGGAGGGGGCGGATAGGGAGGGAGTGTGGCGGGAAGGGGGGCGGTGGAGGAGTAAACGGAAACAAAGCGCGAGGCCAGTGGGATGGCCAGATGTGGTGGGGGGGGGAGGGGTCGGTGTTGGGGGAGCTGCTGGAGAAGGGACAGACGATTTTTCGCTTCCACATATGTTACCCAGCTGCGGAAATTGAAAGATCACGTCGACCGTACTCGTGGAAGGAATGCGGAAATCTACTTCCACCAAATGGATAACCCACCTCACACCGCAAAGGGCGACTTCAGGCGAGTTAAGATTCATGTCCAGGGCTACTGAGAAGGGTTCCCATTCAGGTAGGGGCATTTCGGAGGCGGGCCCAAAAAAGAAGGGTGAATTCGTTGTTTCGAGTTCATGGATCGAAGTCCGATCCTTTCAAAAAATAAAGTTAGGCTAATTTATGGCACATCATTAGTTGGGGATTTTGGTCGAGAGGTATGACCCCCGCCCGCTTTGTTACGGGGGGGGGGGGGGGGAGAGGTAGTACGGGGCCACCCCTTTTCTGTCCCTCCCTCACACGGAGCTGATCTCTAAGCAGGCTGATAGGAGTGCCACCAGACGTGAGAACGAGGAAACCGCGTAGGAAATTACAACCTTCTACCGTCCCTACACCTACCTACCACTCTTAGTTTTCCCAACTTCCTACCAGTTTTTCTAAATTCCCCGAAAATCTTCCTAGTTTTTCCCAAAAATTTTCCTGTCCGAGTGGGGGGGGGGGGGGGGGCATATATTACATATGAAATAGGAAAAACCACGAAAGGTAAACAAGCTCTACCAGAAGGTCGGAAGGCAAACACTATCCCCATCTCCCCTTAGCAACCAACGACCAAATACGACCCCCTTGTTGGGGAATCCCCAACGATGATGTGCCCCGGGCTGATTTCGTTTCCAAAGAAATTTTTTGGCTTGTGAAAGTACGCACAAGTGGGCGCAGTTTGCCGACGGATGGGATGGGGAGAGGGGGCATACTGCACTATTCTTGCTTCCTTAGTTCCGGTTTACAAGTCTCACTCTGGCGAAACCTGTGAACTCTTGTGAAGCTGGAGCAAGCTCATCAAGCCATCATGGTAAAACCTGTCAACTCGAGAAGAGGCTGCCTAGATAGGTCGACACGTCGATGGGAAGTAGCGAAAGTGCAAAATGCCTCCTCATCTAGTCAGACTGCACCCACAACTGTTTTGAACAACGTTTAAAGCGAAATAAGTACCCGAGCACGTAATTTTCTGGCCTCTCTGTGGTACACAGATTGAGTGAATTGCATGCTGACAAGGGATGGTCACATGACGTGACCATCCGTTGTCAGCATGCAATTCACACAATCTGTGTAACGTGAAAAAGTCAATGACGCTGGACTGAGTGACTGTCTATCCACTCAGTCCAGCGTCATTGACTTTGTCCGTGGACCTCAGGGCTAACCTAGTCTAGTCAAACCCTAGTGCATATGTAAATTATCGCCTCGCACCGCATGGGTGGTCGTTATCGATCGCCGGCACCCTTCAGACCACACGACAACTCTAGCCCTGTCGCCGGCCGTTCGCCTCCACACAGCCACCGCTCGGTGTGGCACCGTTTATTGATCGCCCACCACTATACAATCGATAGAAATTCAGCTGTAGGCTTGCTTTCGGAATTTTCATTATTGTATTCCGGGAGTAGTTGTTTTAAAGTCGTCATATTCCTTATTCTCGCTTTGATCGCAATTTTCTCGATTTCAAGGCATCTTTCGTGCATTTCTGCGCCGTTTGCTCTATTTTTGACCCCATTCTGAGTAGTCGTTCACCTTTTGCCTTCTTTTCTACTTAGGTTAGTTCTGATTAACGGTGTTTCGTTGTTTTAATCATCATCATTTGTTTTGCCATTTCTTCTCCGAGGGTCTACATTCTAGACATTTCCTTTTCGTGCTAATTCCACATAGATACATAGCGGAATGGACTATTTATTAATATCGATTAATCCCATGGAGATCAAAAGAATTTTTTGAAAAAAAGAAAGATTTTTTCTGTTTCTGAGCGTCTTTGCTGAATATGCGGCCCCTTTATGCACTTTCATTCCTTTATCATAGAATGTTCAGATTTTTAGCGCCCAGGATCGGCTTTGTTTGAATCTTGGCACAGTGTGAGGCCTGTTTCGTAGTCAAATTTTGGAATTTGACCTCCTGCCAAATTTACGGAGCTAAGCGAAGGAGTTGCTAGTAAATGAGTGGACAATCAATTTCTCAAAGAGAATTGGTGGGTCAAAGGGTGGGTACCACCGGGTTCTCTGATGACAAATGTGTCAGAGATATGGCTGATATTTAATATCGCAAATCAGTCGGGGCGGTGGGAGGAGGAACACAACGACCCCGCCTCTGACCGCCCTTCTCTACCAACTGTGAACGGATAAATCGTTTTGGGAACTAAAGAACCAGTGGTGGAAACGCAGCGGGTGGTCTTGTTCCCTCCTCTTGAAACCCGACCAATTACGACGTTATCAGTTGTATCAACGTGGGAGGCATAAGAAAAGTTCCCCGAGAAATCGACACGCAGCGCGTAGCAATTTCCATCAAGTGCATCATGTCCATTGGAAAGGGCTGATGATGGAGGCGCTGTTTGGCGACGGGGGGGGCATTCTGCACTTCACTACTTTCCATCGACGTGTCGACCCATCTAGACAGCCTCTTCTCGAGTTGACAGGTTTTACCATGATGGCTTGACGAGCTTGCTCCAGCTTCACAAGAGTTCACAGGTTTCACCAGAGTGAGACTTGTAAACCAGAACTAGTGAAGCAACGAAAGTGCAAAATGCCCCCGTCGGCAAACTGCGCCGATATTGGGTATTCTTTCAGGTCGCGGAAACGGGTAACTGCATGCCGTAGAAGTGAATGTGGGTACCACAGAAACCCAGCTTACTTTCGCTGCGCACTTCTGAAAGCGCCAAAAAAGGTGAACAATAGACTGACTGATAGTTCAAATCCCCTAGGTGCCAAGATTTTGCATTTTTTTCTTGCAGGCATCCAAAAAGCAGAACGAAGTTGAACTTCTACAAAATACAACAAACTGTTTTGAAAATGGGTTCCATGACCTGGAAGACCTCCCTTATAAAAATCATCGGATGGGAAATAGTAAGTTTCCGTACCCTCAGACGCTATTTCCGGATTCATCGTCTTGATTGTTTAGCATTTTCTTGGATTTATTTTCCGTAGAGCAATACGTGCATCTATGCATGTCTATGAATAGATAAATAAATAAATACGGATGGAGTAAGGACACCCGTGTCAACGTAGAAGGGTCACAGCCATCGAGCAGTTGTTTTTGCTGACATGCAGGGAGTGTGAACAAGTCGACCCCGATATTTGCAATGTGGTGTACGCCGATAAGCGCGTCTTGAAATGCAACGCTAAAAGAAAAATTATTCACTTACCTTTGTGGATCCTTATCTTGCCATGTGTGAGGTGAGTGGTTCCTCACCTGCAGAAGCGGCCACATTATCCGTTCGAAAGTGCATATTAACATATCGTTTTAAAGACACATGGTACGCTCAAACACATTGAGGGTGTATGAGACTATCAGCCCCCCAGCTGTCGATGTGTCGTGGTCCCCCCGCCCAAAACTGCACGGGGTCAGAGTACGGGGCCGTGGGAAAGTCGTAATTCCTTGCTACACCGCCCTCACGTTTATGCTAACACCATCCGCGCGGCGCGGTCGCGTGCAGCTCTCTTGGCTTTTTGCCAAGTCCTGTAATTGCGCTTTGGAATACAAGTACAACGCAATTTCTTTATGCGGATAACATTTTAGGTGCTGCAAAATAAGAACCGAAGATGATGACGAGGGCTAGAACTCAAGAGCAACTGTGGTGCTTCTGCAATATCCCTCAGAGGCCGCGCATTCCCACAGAACATGACAATAAAAACGGACAACATGACAATAAAACATGACAATACAAGCAAAACGCAATTTCCTAACATTTGAGGTATTGCTCATGCTTCAAAGTCCGAATAGAAGGTGATGAAGATGACAAAGGCTAGAAATGAAGAACAACGAATGTAGATGTAAATAAAACAAAATTGAAAAAACTAAGGAAACGCAATAAATTAAAATCGCGTGTGCATTTCTGCGATCCGGCTCGAATCCGGCTCTAATGCTATAGAAATACTTCAAACTAACGAGTGGGACGCTTAGGCCGTTTTTATTTTGATGTTTTGTGGGAATGCGCGGCCTGCGAGGGCTGTTGCAGAAGCAGCACAGTTGCTCTTGAGTTCTAGCCCTCGTCATCATCTTCAGTTCTTATTTTGCAGCACCTAAAATGTTATCCGCATAAAGAAATTGCGTTGTACAAAGCGCAATTACAGGACTTGGCAAAAAGCCAAGAGAGCTGCACGCGACCGCGCCGCGCGGACGGTGTTAGTAAAAACGTGAGTTTGCAAAAACGGGCGGCGTAGCAAGGAATTACGACTTTCCCACGGCCCCGTACTCTGACCCCGTGCAGTTTTGGGCGGGGGGACCACGACACATCGACAGCTGGGGGGCTGATAGTCTCATACACCCTCAATGTGTTTGAGCGTACCATGTGTCTTTAACGTTCCGTCTTCATATTCCACCCGTGCTGCGTACAGTCAACCGCGCGCCTGACCGTAGTCAAATGTGCTATCTGTCCTAGTCCTCTCATTTCTGGTTGTTTCTTCGGCTGAGTGTGGGATCTTGCTATCGACGCAAGCGTTGCACTTGAGGATAGCGCGGACGGAGTATGGAGACGGGATAGAGTATCACTTCTCATCAGCCCACTTCCCGTGCATCTTTGAGTAAAGAAATCTTTAAATCTTCAGTCATTTTATATCTGCGGGCGCCTTCACCTCGCACATGGCAAAGATCGTCCTCGAAGGTGAGTGCACAGTTTGTCTTAAAGGATTCTTTCCAGAACTATGAAGTGATTCATTGGACAGAGTTATGAAGTTTTCATTCTGCTGTGTCAAAGAAGCTGTGAACTGGAACTCTTTCTCAAAGTCGTTCTGATGTTTCCTCTGCACCGTCGTCGTGTATTGCAGCGCCTTACACCATTCTTTGACCGACCCGGATCCGTTTGCTGGTTGTCGCAGCACAGGTGGTCGCATGGTTCAAGCCTTTCTAGGAATGACGCGTACGTCTTTATTTTGGTCGCTCATCGTTGAGATCAGCTTTCGAAATCAGCTCGTCGTTCTAGACGCCTCGCTGTCTCGCTTGAATCGCGTTGTGCGAACGTGCTCATCTTCCCAGCTTGTTTATTCCTAGTCGTGGGAACTACATGGAGGTCGTGAACAATGAATTTTGCCTGGGAGCAGATATGACATACGATCATCCTCTTTATAGATGCAGTTCTTAGAACTCCACTCCTCTTTATCAACCTGTAAAAGCTTCGAAAGAAGCTTCTACGATGTTGCCGTAATTGGACCTTTTTCCACCATTCACGTCTTTTCTCAATTTTAGCAATAATACCCTTTGAAAAGATGATGAGAAGATGAAAGATTGAGCTTTTGAGAAGATAAACCCACTTTTGGAATGCGACGCGCATTCTACTTCCATCCAGAATAGCGGCTCTTCGAATTCCACATGGTCCTATACAATGGCTCATCGGGATGCCGATGAACAATGCAGTGTTTTACACTCTACTTCGCTGCGGACGGTTGGGCGTGTCAGCCAGTATGAGTGTGTCACCCTCTTTGAGCTGTTCTCTGCCTTCTTGTTGAAACGGGCATGCGACAAAAAGCAGTAGAAAACAAGTAATACGAAAGGTATGATACAGTATTGTCATTTGCTCGCTTGAACAACTCGTGGAGAACGAGTTTGGCACCGCGCCAAACGCAGCCGCACGAACACGCCCAACCGTCCGCAATGAACTACACTATAGCTTTCCTGACAAACGTGTGGTATCACGTTGCTGGCCTGGAGGATGAAAGGATTGGTAAGCACGAGCAGAAGGCGACTCAGCGACTTGACCCCTTGGTCCTTAACACGACCTTCAATACATTGGTATTTCAGTTTAAGTTGAGTCGTTAGGTGGGAACCTCCGCTTCATGGCTTACTATTCGTACATAGCCATTGTTACAGTCCTCATCATTACGGACTGTCGGGGCGGCACAGCCGCGCTGCACTGTGACGCGACAGCGGCTGCGGCTCGGTGACGGCGAATCAGCTGATTTCCATGGAATTCGGCTGCGAATTCCCACTTTTTCAACTCTTCAAGCTTCGAAAGTGGAAGGTAAGTTCGGGCAATTTTAAATTGTACTGGCTCTGAATGAATCTGAAAGAAAGCAAGTCAAGAATGCAGCCGCTGTGGCGTCACGTGCACCGCGGCTGTGCCGCCCCGACAGTCCATAATGATGAGGACTGTACAATCATGGTCCTTGACGGTAGCCTAACCACTCGAATACAATTGCATTTTTACTATCGAGTCACACCCGGATTC
>MU931921.1:0-14736 GCA_036418165.1 Cooperia oncophora | reverse complement strand
TTTTTCAAGGAGAGGGGACTCCGGGGTGGGTGAGCTACTTATAGTCGGTGAAAAGCTGGAGTGAGCGAAGTCACAACGGCCATAGAGTGCCATGCGGACGAGAGAGTGCAGAGAAAAAGAGAAGATCGTTCAAAGGGATTGAGTTCAAGTTGTCCGTAGACGCATCCTTCCTTGCACAAGTAGTCTGGTTCTAAGTCTCTAGAATTATCCCCTTTTCGCGGCTTCAGTGTACAGAAACGTAGGCGCTGCGGCCCTCATAAGGGGCAGTTCTGACACCTCCTTAATTTTCCCGTCCGATACTCAAAGGTAATCCTCTGTTACGAGTTCAGTTTTTACACCACATTTCTCGTTTCTTCTACTGTTGGAAGGCATAGCGTTGGATGACGCGAAGAAACGATTAGTGAGCCAGAGGCGACAGGATATCGCTTTGCTGGCATAAAACAAGCAGGTCCGCACACGTCTTCCAAATAGGCTGCCAGGTCCCCACTTAGGGTGTTCCATGATTTTCTTTGCTTTTTTTCTTCCCTGGTGAGTCATTTGGCGACTATGGGTTCATAACTGAACGTCACATCACAATATACATACAATCGCGGGGTTTGTCTTAAAGGCAGTTGGCACGATAAATCCCTAAAGACGAGTAGGACTGATACGCCTGGCAGGACGGAATTCCGCGTCCCTGAGAAGGCGCTGCGCAGCGCCCTTTCCAAGGAAGGTGCCCTTATAAGGGCCCTATCAAGCTACAACATACCGACCCGAACGCCCACCACCCGCCCACAAATGGACGACCGTTCCTGACGCTCGTATTCATTCATTTGCTAAGCAAATTATGAAGCGAAGGGATTGGTATGAAGCGGCCGTGATGCTGCATGGATATATGGGTACACATATGCAGCCGTATCTTCGGTAGCGGTGATTGGCAAGATGCCTATGGGAAACTCGTCCGAAATTGATTTGAGAACGGAAGGCTTTTTCTTCGCAGGATTTTGACCGTTTCACTCCGTTCTTTCGCCATTTTCCCCACTATATAGCGCTCTGCTAGCATTTTAGGCCAAGTGCCAAATTATCGTGCCAACTGTCTTCAAAGCAGAATGCCGCCAAATAAGAAAGCTAATCACGGTGGCAGCGAATTCTTGCGCTCAAACGGTGGGACTGTGGGGTGTTCTCGACTGCTTTTTCTGTTTTTTTTTTTCTCGACTAGTTAGTTGATTGCACTCCTCCTGCATCACTATTCAACTTAAGTTTCTTGATTCACTATTAGCGATTTTTATTGCGAAATGTGCCTCCAGATGGCTGTGCACTCTTTGTAGCCTAAGGTTATATAAAAAAGGGTACCTCGTTAGAGTGCGACAGATGCAAATCAAAGGGAAGAGTCAACCAAATGGCGCGCCGATTTTTGAACCTTTGCTTTCGCTTCTACTCTATACCCTCAGACTTTTCCCGATCCTGACATCTCTGATGAATGGCCCTGACTTTTAATCCCTCGAATTACTTACAGCGATGTTAAGGGCATGCATGACATAGTCAAGGATAGGAAATGTCACACGGGACGCCCCACAAACGCTTGCATATGAGCTTTGAGTTGACCTTCACCATGTCTCCACCGCGATGTCATTCTAGAATTTCCAAGACTGCACAAGGTTGCTGTCTCTAGTCATTCGCGGTGCGTCTGCGAAGCCTCCATGAGGGTTGACGGACATTTGAGGAGTCAATTTGGCTAGAGGGCGGCATCCAAATGGTGCCTCAAGGCCTGTGCAGTGCAGTTCTAAGCGGACACTGGGGCGGTCTAAGGCCCATGATGGCTAAGCGGCCCGATATTTCCTACGGCCTGTTCGTGCGGAAATGCCACAGAAACCTTTGATCTCTAGCGTCTTCTGACCAGTCTGACTCTGCGCTCATAGCGCACGCCCGTCGCACAAAACCTACCACGTTCTTGGGCGTTCTGGAACTCTCCGTCGATCGACAATTGCTTGTCGATCACCGCATTGCTGCAGGAATTTTCGCGGTTTGTTTGTTAGATTCAGCTTGTTGAAGCTGAAATTTCCGACTTTCAACTCCAGTTTTTGGAGGTGAGGATGGAGTATTTCAACGTTCGAGGACAAAATCCAAAACGAAAAGAAACAGGACCACACACATGCCGCAGAGACGCCCACCTACATCCCCTAGCGAAAATCACCGGGCAAAAAAGCGACACCACCTCCAAAGCCGATTGCGAGCCTCTCAAACCAGACACGTCAGACCCGACTCTGGTTCCCTCGATCCAATAAACTGAGCACCCTTCGTACACGACATCGCTCTCAGAAAACCTCCAGTCAATAACATAACAAGAAAGGCGGGCGGACAGTAAGGGGAAAGTTTGGCGACAAATTGCGAAAACTCAAAAAGGAAAAAATGTGATTCTAGCGCGGAAGATATCAGGCCTATATTCATGCAACTTGTGGTACAATTTTAGTAAGAATACTCACCTTCAACGATTGAAGCCGCAAGTCGAAGAATCTCAGCTTTTTCAAGCTGAATATGGCAGAAATCCGGAGAAAATGTGGCAGGAACCAACTGATCGAGAGCGTCAGCCATTATTGATCGGCGAGAGTGCAGGACGGAAGAGTGAGTAGAGGGCGCGGCGGGGTGTGTTAGAGCGCAGAGTCAGTGTCAGAGACGGAGAGGCAGTGATGATGTTCTCCTACAATTTCTCGGCTTTCCATCGACACTCAATCAGCGGAACGCTCGCCGGCGTGGTCGTAGGGAACGCCCACCACGCGTCCGAGCGTGGGCGTTCCACTGTATAAGCGCTTGGCGGAAAAGCGTGTAAATTCTAACCAAAGCGGCCCCGGCTTTTTTTTATACCATATATTCCAGCTTACGAAGAAGTTACAGGTCTACCAGACTTAAGACCGTCAGTCACATGAATTAGCAAAAGCGAACTACGCGAACTGCAAATGCCCTCCAAGAATAATAAGGCCCGATTGGTAGTAAATTCACAACATGCTCCAAAAGGTGTACTGCATATAGGAACTGAAATTAGTTAAAGTCAGCTAATTCTTAAAAGATAGCCCTGTTTGCGGAAGCATTTTGGTGTGTGTGTGTGTGTGTGTGTGTGTGTGTGTGTGTGTGTGTGTGTGTGTGTGTGTGTGTGTGTGTGTGTGTGTGTGTGTGTGTGTGTGTGTGTGTGTGTGTGTGTGTGTGTGTGTGTGTGTGTGTGTGTGTGTGTGTGTGTGTGTGTGTGTGTGTGTACGAAAAAGAACGCAAAAAAGAATACCACAGTGTGTGTGTCGGGTGTGTGTGATGGTGTCGGTGTGAGCTGTGTGTGTGTGTGGTGGTAGCCACCGGCACTGAGCTCCTCCTCTTTACCACCCTGCCTGTTTTCTGATTATTATGCCACCAAAATTTTTTATTCAATTTCAGTGGGATTTATTTGTGTGGTTTTAATGCATTCTCACTTTGAGCCACATTATATAAGCACAACACGAAATCACTGAAATGGATTCGGTAGGCGTGGCCGCGTACCTCAACTGAGCGTGGCGACGACTGTGCTTGAGATATTTCCATACTGAGACAACTGTAGTCATGCCTTTGTACAACACTGAACTAGATGACAGTTGTCTCAAGATTGAAAAATTGCACGAGTAAACCCATCCTATGGCATGCTCAGTGCCACGCCTACTCCGTCTCAGGGATATGGAATTCATTGTAGTATCGATATAGCTTTCCTAGAAGGAGGGTTACATAACTTAGAGCTGTGAAAAGTTTTTTTTTCTCTCCATGTGTGTTATGCCCTCGACTTCCATTTGTATTAGTGCCCGGCACACCTCCAGCCTACCCTTGTCCTCATTAACTCTGATAAATGGGCTCTTTTATGACAGGGTGTTCCGAGTCCTCAAATAGCTCATCGCAGAGCGCATTCGAGGGCGTACATGACAGATTGGAGGGCAGATGTCATGCGGACGACCCACGAACGCTTTAGAAAACCCGATGCGGTGTCATGCGTTTTATGGTGTCAATTCCAACTGGGTATGTTTGAGGATGGAAGGAGAGCAAGTCCTTCGGTGGGAATCCCTGATGGTGCTGGTATTTCACTGCTGGAGGAGAGAGTGAGGGGATGATGGCTGAACCTCGAGAGAGCATGTTCGATTGTAGTGTTCTCCCCTCGTCACCAGCGACGACACTAAATGCTGTCCTTCCTTCGCCCCTAGTCCGTAGTCGGCTATGGGGACTGGAAGAACAGGAGAAACCATATTCTGCCGCACCGGCCCGCCAGATCGAATAAGGTGTTCCAAAACGAAATAAAGCTGAGATCCCTGACTTATGGTTTCTCCTGTTCAGGTACTTATTCACTGAAAAGAAAGAAGTATACAGTGGAAACCAGACAACGGTCCCATAAAAAAAGATACTTTTCTCCCTTGACTAATTCGACCCGGTGCGTATAAAGTTACAACCGATTGAATTCTGACTCGGCGTCTCCGTACTACATTTATTGAAGAGCATGTTACATACTATACATAATGCTCCGCCAAGCTGGACCACCGCCATCGAGAGATTCTGCCACGCAACCATGGTTCGGTGCCTGAGTTCAGCGAGATCGTTGATTTCTCCGCCACTGTAGACCACCCTATTGAACTCCGCCCGAACCAGGTAATTGATGGGTTCAGGTCAGGTGACCCGCTTGATATTCCATCTTCTTCAGGAACTCAACGCCCTCTCATTCCAGAAGGCGAGAGTTTTTCCAACGCCCTTCAATTTCATGTGGTGTCACCCAATCCTGTAGCAGTACAAAGTTTCCAAGAAGGTACGGGCGACGACATGTGGGGAGGATATTCTTCTCGAGTTGCTCGATGTAACCGCCAGCGCTCACCTTCAATGTCGGGTCCACGTTATAGAAAAATATTGACTCCTATTCCAGCCGTTACGTCCGCGTCCATACCATCAAACCCGCCGCCTTATAGGGCGACCGCTGGTGAGATGCATGTAAACTCGTTCTAGCCGACGTTGTCGAGCTGGCCCCTCGATGTTGTAGGTCATCCAGTTGGAGAGTACTGGTCTCCAGGACTAGCTATCCATGGCGTGACTCCATACAGAGCCGTAAATTCGCAGCTGCTTCGGAAGGAGTGACGCTGGATTTCGAGGTCTTCTCTATCACAAAGCTGGACATGAGTGACTTCATAATTTTGGTGTACATGAAGTTGATGCCGGCGGAGCGCAGCTCCTGCTTATGGAGGAACATCTTGGGCTACCTGGTCGCGCCGCTATCGTATCCCACCGTCCTCTGGGCTACGAAATTTTGCTGATATGTAACTCGGTCGAAGTGTCTTTTTTATTGCCCCCCCCCCTGTACATGCAAACATCGTATATGCGACTGGAAACTGTCTCTTGCCGCATGCGGCAAGTCCCGCGATCGCTCGCTAGCCATGCCCCACACTCAAGCGCTCACGCGGTGTCAGGTACCCACCACGATGTAATAAAACTCTGGTAGTTGACTAGAAATGTCTACTCTCTCTCCCTCCTCCCACTCGATGGCAAGTTTTCGTGGACGTTCGGCAAGACCATCGGTTGGTCGTGGAAGGCAAATTTCGCTCAGAACTTTCGCCTCCTCATAAAATAGCCGCGCCACTAACCACTATACCACTTTTGTACGTTGTCAGAGTACAATTTCGGGGCAGAGGTTGTTTGGGGGGGAGGGATGGCAACCATTTCAGGTCATGTCTTTGCGGAGCACTGGAAACGGGGCCACTTTGCTGTTCGCCATTGATTTCCCTTACGAAAGTTCAGAGCATGTCAAGATTCACTTCAAAACTGTTTCGGCACTATCTCAGTGAGAAGGCGCATACAAGATGTGACGTGGTATGATGGGATCGTCACATGCCCCCACCCTCCAAATGTCCTTGTGAATATCATTTTCACTGTTTTTTGTGGATATCATTTTCATTGTTATCTGTTTGATTAAACTCGACCATCTTTGTTCGTTGGGTATGTGACAAGAGGATCGTAATTCGCCGCGCTGTGGGCGCCGCGTGCGACGTCGCGCCCGCAAACTGACAATGGTTACAGGTTAGCAGGTGGCAAGAGGCAATTCAGAACCGGGCATAGTCAAGACTGTTTACAGTGACGGGATCTACATGAAGTTTGGTGCTCCAGTCGACAGGTTATTACGAGTTAAGAAAACGCCGCGAACATCGCCGCGCGCGGTGGAGCGGCGAATTACAATCCTCTTTACCGTCTCCCTTGTTCGTTAGTCTAGTTTCTTTTTCAACATCTCTGCATTACTACGAACCGATTTCAACTACTTTTTATTGATTTGGTGGAATTACTCGCTCTTATTGTTAGTCTCTTTTTGGCACTATTGAATCATTCCTACCCCAGAGAGTTGAAAAAAATTTTTGCTGAAACTTCGTCTATAGATGTTATTCGCTGTCCTGATCACGAATAAAAGGATAAAAAGGATAAAGTCTTCGCCGTTGATCAATCCCTTTGTGGGATGCGGCACGCATTCTACTTCCATTCAGAATCGTAGTGGCTTATTGAATGCGATGTGGCCTATACAATGACTTGCGGTGGCCAGCCGATGTACAAGTTTTATCCTCCCAGACGAATCTGGTACCAATTTACCGTCCCCGGAGGGTAGAAGGCTTGGTTGGCCTGGGCGGGTGTCGACCCGGGATTCGAACCCGGCGCCGCGCGAGTGGTAAGCGCGCCACTTGTCACTACACCACCTCCGCCTCGCACGAATATGGCCGCATTTATTTCTGGAGCTGTGCCACTGGGCCACTACGCGCCAAATTTGCTGTGCCACTAACCTTTTCTCCGCCAAATCGTAGAATCACGTAATAGGGTTGTTTGATGCCCTGATCACGAGTATGGCATTTTATTTCTCCATACCAGCGCCATTTAGCTCTGAGTTCTCAATTCTGTTGAGGCTGAAAATAGGGAAAAGAGTGATTCCCCTCCGGTCAGGCTCATTCCTGAGCACTAATTGAGTCATGAAGTATCCTTACATTTAGGCCAGCGCCAATAATAATATAATATTCGCTAAATAGGCTTTGATAAATATCCCCGTAGACAAATTTTCATTTTCAGTTTTGTGTGTTTAGGGTGTTTTGGTGCCGCGCGCCTGTGGCGGAGCGTGGCAGCCAAAGACCCGATCTTGGACCAAGCGGAATATAATGTCACGTTCTAGGGGCGTCAAATTTCCCCTAAGGGACAATAGATTTCAAGCGAATTTGGCTGATTTTAGGGTATTTTGGCTGCGCGGCGATTGTGACACGGGCGCCAGGCAGTATCGGCAACTGGATGGTGATCATCGAGTTTAATGAACGGTCGAAGTGCCCCTACGAATAGCAAATTCTCCGCCAAATCTGCCCTTGTAGAAAAAAGTCGCTAAAAACCGGTCTGACTTCGGCAGACTGGGGTAGGAATAGTTCAATAGTGCCGTCTTTTTTTACTATTTGCATGTTGTCTCTTACAGAGCCTTGATGTCAATTCTGCATAACTCGTGACGTGACGGCGAAGTTGTTATGTGGCACTTTCATTGACGTTATTTACCCTTCCCTCACGATCCCATCTTTCAAAGACTGGGTTAACATGTCAACTTTGCTAAAAATCTTCCCTGGGGGGTATTTTATGAGGACAGCATAGTATGACTGAAAAGCTAAAAAAAGCGGCGTTCCGCTCGTTCTCGATGTGCACGCTGGACACATTTCTCTCAGGCGGGGTTTCTTGTTCCTTTGTTAGCATTGGAAAGAGGAAACGCCGTGTTGTTCACGATCCCATCTTTCAAATGACTGGGTTAACATGTCAACTTTTGCTAAAAATCTCCCTGGGTGGGAAAGTTCACCCCACGGGTGGTCTTTATGGTGCTCATCATTGCAGACCGGTGGGGCGGTGCCTGTGACTCGGCTGTGACGCGACTGTCATCGTTGCCGCGTACAGCCGAGTCACACGCACCGCCCCACCGGTCTGCAATGATGAGGACTGTATTGACCGCTAAGGAAGGGGGTCTCATTCACATTGAGACGTTTCACGCCCGCTCTGTATACCCTCGGTAATTTTGGCAGAACCTCGAAAATCGGCGAGAATTCGGACAGGAGGCGTGAGGAGGAAGTTGGGTTGGGGGTCGTGTAGAAGGGAAAACTTGAGGGGGGGGGGGGAATCATGTTTTTCAAAACTTTTCTATCACTCCATTATATGCCTGGGTTTCAAATATAAGGGAGACGAGGTGTTCGGGTATCCACGAATTCCGCGCTAGACCTCCAATGATAAAAAGAAAACCGTGCCGCATTCCATGAGTTTTTGCCAGCAATTTCCGGCTTCCACGCAACAACTGTCCCCTCCTTTATGGGGGCAGCTATTGAACATCGAGCCAAATTTAGCCCCTGAACCAGTGTACAACATAGTTCGGGAAATTCATTGGGGTAGAGGGGTCGTATTTGGTCGCTGGGAAGGGAAGCATATAGTCTTGAGGGGAGTTTCAACGAGGCGCCTGAAGGGCTTCTCCTGGTTGCTGCTTTTTGCCGTTTCAATCGCATATGACCCCCTCCCCCTCTATTCATCTACTCGTCGCGTCGCTACTGTACAACCTACTGTCTTCTTCTTTGTACTTGAGCGTTTGTCCCGCTCTCGCTCGATGGCGGGGTCCGCTCTGCTGTATAACCTACTGTATAATCAGAATTTTAATGCTTGATTGGAGAGGAGCCTCCTCCCGCTCGACACCAGTTTTTCGGGGAAAACTTGTAGAAAGAGAGGAAAAATTCCACAGGGTGGCAGGCAGGATGGGAAAGGGCGTGCCATAGGATGAGGAGGCTTTCGCCGTGCTGACACCAATATTTCTCCAATCTCAATGCTGTACATACACTGCCTTCGTGGGTAGTGATATGGTTGAATATATTAGGCTTTTAAAGGCACATTCCGCGATAAAATAAGGCTATGACCTCTCAAATGTGTCGGACGATCCGGAAGGCGATTTTTGAGGCTGCGCTACTTTCAAAATGTGAAAAACGGCAAGAACTCCGCTAGAAGCTGGCTAATTAGGCCCATGGACACCCCTTAGGCCCATGCCGACCCTCACCGGCTGCTAGCTACTAGCTAGTAGCCACTATGTTATCTTTCTCTATAACATTTCGGACTGCTTTTACTGCTGCTTTTCTCCGCTAATCAGATACTTAGCACTTTTTTGTGCCTATTTGAGTTCCGTTTCCCGCAATTTGCGGTCGCGAACTGTGCCTTTAATGACAAGTTCCATCTAACAACCGCATTGTAAAGCAGAAATATTGGAAAAAGAAATCTTTTAAATTAATATTTTAGAAAACGCCACTAACCAACTGCAACAATCGATATTCGCAAATCGTCCATAGACCAAAAAAGTTCGTATTGGATGAGTCGATTAACCTTCGCGAGACGATAGTAAAGCGGTAGAATGAGTGTCAGTCGGAGTCAAAGCTTAACATGTGAGTTCAAATTTTCATTTTTTTTATGTTCCAAAAAATAGATTTGTTCAGAACAGCGGCAAAAAATATTCGATATTGAGAAAATCTGTGCTATTCAATAGAATCTATATTAATGCCCCTACACCGGTCACGTCTTAGGGAGGATCTTAACTGGCTTGAGAAGAGATTTTTTTTGATTGTTAATTCTTCCCGTTTCACATCGCTGGGAGATTTTCACTTATGAGGGAGGATCGTATTCGCTCGTCGCGGACAGAAGGTTGTGAATGCCTTCGAGGGAAAATTTTCCGAGCCTTCTCCATTCTCCTTTTTCCCTTTCATTCCTGTTTTCCAAAATTTTCTCTATTTGTTAACTTGTCGTCTTTCTTAGGTTCCATGTTCCTTATGCTCAGGTTTATAATCGTTGCAACTGTCGGGGCGCCAATCAGCGGTCCCCCCCCACCGCCGACGCTTCCACCTCAGTGGTTGTTTCTCTGAATCGATCTCTACTCGATCGTCATTGATTGAGCAAGGCAGCCAGACGCGGGTTCGAACCGCACCGCTCACGCCGACCCCGACATTCCGCAATGGTGACCACTATATGTAATTTTTGCTCCGGTTGGGAATCCTTGCGAGAATATTAAATAGTAGTTATGTAGGATGAGGGAAGGGAGGGGGGAGGGGGGAGAGTGTCAACTTTTTGGAACATTTTCTCCACTGGCTGATCTAACGGTGACTACTACTAATGGTTCTATTTCCTCTGGTGCCACTTATCACTCCCACTGGCCTATTTAATCGCGCCACCATTATCATGAGGAAAAGTGTAGTGGCAAGCAGGGTACAGCATCGCGATGTGTGAAATGGTGGAGCCATACGATCCCCATCTTCCCCAACACCTACCGCACACTTTCCTACAAGTTTCCTGCTTTCCCTGGAATTTCCCAAAAACGTTCCTACTTTTTTTCCAAAAATTTTACTGTCCAGCGGGGAGGGGGGAAGGGGTATATAGCAGAAGTGAAAAGACGAGAAAGTCAAAAACCGGTAAAACTTTTTTCCAACGGCAAATTTCTCTCAAATGACATACGACCCCCACTCTCCCAACGACCAAATAAGACCCTCCCCCTAACCAGCGGCCAAGTTCGACTCCCCATGTGTTTCCACAACGATGTACCCTGGTGGCAAGTAACACGCTTGTCCCGCGCGCGATCCGGTGTTAAATCCCTGGTGGGTTCCCAGTCGAGCCGGCCAAGACTTCTATCCTCGGGGATGCCAAGTTTGTATCAGCTTCGTCTGGGAAGGTAAACACACTGACTTGTAAACGGAGTGGCCACCTAGAGTCATCGCATAGGCCTCGTCGCGTGATATAAGCCACAACGATTCCCAGAAAGGAATGAATAAACTTCGGGAACTCTCCGCTGGAGAACCCTTTAAGCAGAATCGGGACTACCGTAAGGCTAGCACTCTCGAATAGGTAGCTTGGTTTACCCATCCCGAAGCTCCGAATCTCACTGTCAGATAGAGCCCCCCTTCCCGGTGACTTTTCTCGAGGGTCCCTTGAATGCTCTAGCTCATTGAAATAGTGTCAAAATCAGATAAAAATATTGTCCAGATCAACTAAAGGATAGATCCTGCGTTTGCCCTCCCTCCCAGCTGAAGTTTCTCGCTGGGTATCGGCGAAGGGAGGACAGCACTTTGAACGTTAACTCTGAGAACCTCGCCAGGGGAATCACAAATGTTGTCCATGTTCTTGAGAAGCACGTTTACCCCATCTGAGTTCTTCAAAAACGAACCAATAGGGGAGCCATGATTTGGTCATCCCGTCGTGGGAATACTGCACTTGCGCCGAAGTCTCGTGCTCGCACGCCCAAAATAACTTGGCCCATTCTCAAAGGGGTTGACGTTTCAGAATGTCAAAACCTTACTGAGTGGCGCCAATGAATTTAATGGGGTCCATACCAAACCCACAACGACATCCGGCGGATTTGAAAAATGCGAACCAACCAAAAAAATTCTTCTACAGTGCTCTCAAGGTTTTAAGAAGAGTATGGAGCAATTTTGGTTTTTTCTGCGGGACTTTTCCACCATACAGTAAGGTAAACCAACTTTTTCCACCCCAGTCTTTCCTTAGCCGCAAATGCTCGACGTAGTAAAGTGTACGACCGCGTCTAAACAAAAAGTCCAGCGACATAAAAAGGAGACTTTGAATACCAATTTTATCTTATAATACACTCTATCTCCGAAGATGGAAGGGTGTGGCTGCTGCGTACTTTCACATGGGTAGGAGGCGCTGTTTGTCGACGGGGGGGGCATTTTGTATTATCATTGCTTCCCTAGTTCCGGTTTACAAATCTCACTCTGGTAAAACTTGTGAACTCTTGTGAAGCTGAAGTAAGATCGTCTAGCCACTATCCTAAAACGTGTCAACTCGAGAAACGGCTACCTAATGGGTCGACACATCTATGGAAAGCAAAATGCCCCCCCCTCCCCTCGTCGACAAACTGCCCCTGGGCAGGATGTGTTTTTCATGGGTCTTTCCATTCAAGACTCAAATCTGTCTCTTCGTACTGCGCTAAACACGGTTACAGATTGGTCCGCAAACAACGACGATATACGCACCGATAAACAAGCTTCTTAACGTTTAAATAAGTACGTAGCCGACACGCTCACTGTACCGCAGGAACGTAGTTAAGGAAAGTATGTCCTGCGTGAGGTCATAAGCCTTTTCCAAGTGAGCGCGTCCCTTCATCTACGAGGGAGATGGCTAGCTTCAACTGACCAATCTGGGGGTGGAGGGCATGTCAAGAAAATTGGCTATTTCCCTTTCAAATTGATCTGCTCAAAATCTGCTTTACGTTTCGAGCCCCGTCAAGTGATAGCCACAAGGAAACAAGTCCGGGAACTACGAGGGCTGGAAGTTTTACACGGCTGAGGTTTCTGGAATTTTCTCCCAAATGGTCCTCGGCCCATGGTGTGGACCAAAGCCGTGGAAAAAAATAGATTTTTTGCGTTCGGCTTCTTCGGCCGCAAGTTTATTTATGGCAACCATCGACTTTTGAATGCATTGTTAACATTTACGTCACGGCTTTCCTTCCCCACTACTATCCTAATCAGCGAATCCGTTCCATGCAGACGAACAAGCAACGATTTAGCGATGGGGAGAGAGCGGTCACTCTCCGAGTCCCTGAGGTTCTGCGAAGGCTATGAAAGGCTCGAAAGCATTTCATGGAAAAGAAAAGCCAAAGTTTCAAGCTGTTATTGTTTGATAACTGCTGTTTAACGCCGCAGTACGCGATCCGAAAGCTATCACAAGAATGCTGAGTTATGGGCAAAAGTCGGACCACGGACGGGATTCGAACCCGCATCTTCTGCTTACCGGGCAGTTGCGTTCCCTATTACTATTATTATTATTTAAAAAAGCCTTCAGCCTTGCGGTTCACTGCCGATATCGGCTAACCGGCTCATCACGTTGAACGTGTGAGTGCTGCAATGGCACAAATAGCCATTGAGCTGAGTGGTCAAAAGTGGCCTCGGTAGCGTAATAGGGAACGCAACTGCCCGGTAAGCAGAAGATGCGGGTTCGAATCCCGTCCGTGGTCCGACTTTTGCCCATAACTCAGCATTCTTGTGAAAAGGAGACTACGAGTACCGTTCCATTCGACAGCGAAGCGCTAAATCATCGTGTTGTACTCACGGCGGTTATCCAGCATCTTTCTGGGCGAAGTTAAGGCGAAATTTTTTTCAGTTTGCGGAGTCGTGGTAGTGAAATGGTGCCAATTTTTTTTGCAAAACTCAATTTTTTAGGGTTCCCGTTGTATTTAGAAGCATATGGCACGATAACTTGGTACTCGGTCTAAAATGCTAGCAGGGTGCTATAGGAAGGGAAAATGGCGAAAAACGAAGTGAAACGGTCAAAAACCTGCGAAGAAAAGCCTTCATTCCTCATGACTCAGAAAGCAATTTCGGACGAGTTTCCCGCTGGCATCGTGCCAGTAAGCGCTGTAGTAGATACGGCTGCATGTATGTACCCATATATCCATGCAGCATCGCGGCCGCTTCATGTCAATCCCTTCGCTTTATATTTTCGTTAGCTAATGAACCAACGAGCATAAGGTACGGTCGTCCATATGGTGGGGGGCAGGCACGGTGGGCGTCTGGCTCGGTATTTTGCAGCTCGATAGGGCTTTATAAGGATACCCTCCTCGGAAAAGGCGCCAAGCAGCGCTTACTTAGGGGAGGGCAATTCTGTCCTGCCAGGCGTATTAATCCTACCAGGGCACATCGTTGTTGGGGAATCCCCAATAGGGGGGTCGTATTTGGGCTGAGAAAAATTTATTTTGATAGTTGATTTTTCTCGCTTCATGGACGTTGTAAAGGGAGGGGGGTCGTATTTGATCATTTTTGGGAGGGGGTCGTACCAACTCCCAAAAAAAAGGGGGGGGTCGTATGGAGTCGACTAAAATCCCCAACCAATGATGTGCCCTGAATCCTACTCGTCTTAGGGATTTGTCGTGCCAACTGCCTTCAGCTTGAGACTTGCGCCCATCCGTTGGGAGCTTCTCATACCTTGTCTATCCCAGAAATCCAACGAAGCAGCTGGAAGGAGCGGACGACCTCGTCTTCGAGACGGCGCCGAATCAGCTACGTTCTTTTGAGTCCCCATATTAGACTGGCAGTACTCATCCTGGAAATTTGGCGTAGCGACGACGGGGAGGGGGCATTTTCACTTGTTGCTTCACTAGTTCTGGTTTACAAGTCTCACTCTGGTGAAACCTGTGAACTCTTGTGAAGCTGGAGCAAGCTCGTCAAGCCATCGTGGTACTTGTCATTTCGAGAAGAGGCTGTCTAGATGGGTGACACGTCGATGGGAAGTAGCAAAAAAGCAAAATGCCCCTGCCCCACCCCTCCCCGTCGCCGAACTGCGCCTGGGAATTTTCCTCAAGTGGACAGTTCCCTACATGAACATGTATCAGCCGCAGTCAAGAGTTGCCGCCAATTTATAAGTGACCGCCAATTTATAAGTGATTAGATTCCGTCCCTCCGGGGTCGTCTTTTCCAAATGGCTGACCCAAATGTCGCTCATCTGGCAAGAAAATACCTCCGCCTCTCAAGTTATCCAGGACCAAATAGCGTTGGGATAAAAACACATGATGTGTCTGTTATTTGGATGCCAAGTAATCCTAATAGAAGCTCGTACCTACTCCAGCGGAAAAAGTTCGCGGATCAAATTTGGCGCCGACGCCGGAAATTAGAGTTGAATTCGTAAAATGATGCAGACCCCTGAATACAATGACCATTCTTCAATCTTCGTAGAGAATGTGATGGGGTCAAA
>MU931911.1:0-11079 GCA_036418165.1 Cooperia oncophora | reverse complement strand
TTTTCGTGCGCCACTCTGGTTACAAGGATTTACAAGTCTTAACAACGTGGCCTGCAATGGCTTTGCTGCGTACCATAGGTTGCCCCACCAAGCCTGACTGCGCCAAAATTCCTTATCATAAACCCTTTCCATGAAACCATGAATGAGTAATCAGTAGCATCAGCTGGCACTGATTATGAGTGTTCTTATCAAGCAAGTGTGGGCTTTTCTTGAAGGAACTGAGCAGAAAACAAACAGTTCGGCAGGAAACTATCGAAATTTTCTTGAAAAAGGAGGGGGAGTTTCCAATCTTTATTTTGCAAGATTAAGTTGCATTCAAATAACACAGGCAAAAGCAAAAGAACTCACATAAGATCGGTTTCATGAACAGGAAGCAAAACACTTCCAGGACTGGAACGACGACAGCCAAAACAAGGCATAACAGCTGAAAGCGTTCGTCGCATTTGGCTTCCGTCTGAAGTTTTTTTTCAGAACAAGGGCAGGAGAATCCCAGTAAACAGTGACAAAAACCCGACTATAAGGCAACTGAAACCGTATCCATTCTTCATAAACTAAGGAAAAATTTCGCAGTTTGGCTTGGAGGAGGCGTTTTGCCGGCTCACACCAGTCATTCCCAACGCATTAGAGACGTGTACAGTCGTCATCCGGGCAGTTGATTAGGCAGTCAAAGGGTCGTAGACGCGGCTGCGGCGCGTCACGACCGCGGCGATCAGCTGTTTCCAGCCTATTTAGCCATTTTCTCCCTAATTTTCACTATATTATTCATTTTTTTTCAAGAATTGTTTGGCGCTAACTTAGGTTCGAGGCCACGCAGCTCGCGGCGAGCGATGAATCATCTACTCTTCTGCTCCCTCCTTGGCAAAATAGAAGTAATTTCGTGTTTAGGCACATGAATATAACTTCGCCCTAGCTATATTCAAAAGTTAAAACAGTTAACACTGAAAAGTGCAAAGAAACAGTTTTAGGCTGCAAGGTTCTTGCCTAAACTACAAAATTTTGTTGCATGTTTGTCGTTGACTGTTATTGTTGACTACAAAAAATCAAATTTTTAGCTTCTGTGGAATTCTTCAGCAAGTTCCCGGTGAATCTTGTTTGTTTTATTCTGATTTGGCTGCTAGATTCGCGTTTCAAGTATGCCGATGAGTGAAGAGCCGATGAGTCATCACTCGCCGCGAGCCGCGTGGCCCCTCCCAACTACGTTAGCACTGTTTTTTGTCTTTATGAAGTATGTTGGGATGTGGATTCTTTTTTGTTTTTGTAATAAAGTGTTTTTGCGAGTACTTGCTTAATTATTTGTTTAATCATTTGATTGTTCGCAAAAATTAGAGAAATCTTAATCATAATTTCTATGTGAAGACGAGGAACAACCAACCTCAAGAAAAGCAGTCAGAAACAGTGAAAATTAGCGAGAAAATGGCTAAATAGGCTGGAAACAGCCGATCGCCGGTGACGCGCCACAGTCGCGTCTGTGACCGTTTAACCGCCAGTCAGCTGCCCGGATGACGACTGTGAACTCTTGTTAAGCTGCTCGAATAGCACTAGCTTCGTTTACACTTGACAAGAGTTCACAGGTCTCACCAAGGTGAGACGTGTATGTCAACAGGAACTAGTAAAAGGAAGTGGGGGGGACGAAGAAAATGCTCCCTCCCTCCCCAACCGAACACAAGAAATTAACGTGGAAAAATACCTGTATGGGTAATCCGCAAAAATGTCTGTCATCACAGCTTAAAAGCCGGAGCATCGTGGTAGTCGCGCTATCATTGCGTCGATAGAAATCAAGGCGTCTAAGAGGCTTTGCTGTCTCGAAAAACGCCTTTCCAGTGAGCAGTGATCACAGTATGGGTAAATTTAGAAAGAACGTACACGAACGAATGAAGCAATTAATTAGGCGGGGGGGGGGGGGTTGGTGGGAGAAAATAATTACGGTTTCTTCATGTGAAAAGAACAAAGGTAGTTTTTGTAGCTGGCTCTCTGTGTCACTCCACCCACCTCTAAATTTCGGTCACTCCTTTTTTTTCTCGGTCTTTATTTCGCCAACTCTACCTCACTTTAGACCTGAGTGATTGGCGAACCAACAGTGGTTCGCATAAGGCAGAAGCGAAACAAACCACTTACAGGGCATTTCGCACCTTGGGGTCCTGAGCGACCGAGCGAGGGCAAGGGAGGGGGGAGGGGGGGGGTGGTAATGCTCCGTTGCTGAGAGAGAGAGGAGGTTCTCATTTGAAGTCGAGGAAAACCTTTTCGATTGTTGACTGTTCTCGGCTTCTTTCGCCACGTGTGCGCTCTACCCTCCCCCTCTCTTGACGGCCACATTTGTGAAAAAAGTTCTCAGAAAATCTTCGACAAAGTGATAGGAAGCTGAGAGAATCCGGGAAGCCTGAGGGATGTGGAGGGCAGTGAAGTCGTATCAGAGCAGGAGCCTTTGAAGGGGGTCATATCCTGCAAAAGTCTTCCCCAACAGCAGGACGCGCCCTAAGCACATTTTTCCCCCTTCCAGCTTCCAAATTTTGAAGTGTAGTACGAAAAAGCAGTTTTGCTCCATAAAAGTAGGATTGTTCAGTTTATCGTGAATGTTTTTGTTAGGACCAATTATTTAGACAAACATGGATCCAAAAAATGAAAAATTGTAGAAAAGCAAAATTTTGTCCTCGGTGGGATCCGAACCATCGACCTATTTTTTTTATTCGTAGAAGCGCGCAGCGAAAATGAACCTCAGTTTTCTGGTCCTCGTATGTGCCCCTACAATATGCACAAGACCATTTTGAAAAAGCTCACCACGCCCTGAACGACCTCCCTTGTAAGACCAGTCAGAATCCCTTCTTCTCAAAGGCACGACGTGCCCTATGTACGTGGTATTCTGGTCACACCGGTTTGATGGATTCTGAAGAGACATGGATCGAGACATATATTCGATGTACGTTCAGAGCACGTGCATAACCCGTAGCTCCGTTCCAAAACCCTTTTGAAGGTATCCTCTCTAGGTGGGAGGTCTCTTTTTATTGGGCCCTGTATGCTCAGAGTGCACTGGTAATCCATTTAAAAGGCTTTATTCGAAATCATCAAGCCTTTCAATTTTTATCTAACTTCATTACAGTCTAATCATCTTCACCAGATCACTAAAATCTTGGCCGAGCGAGGCAGTGGTACGGTAGCGTTTGTATGGTGGTGCCGAAAGACTTCTTCATTGACGGTGGCTTGTCAGGATTCACACAGGAGAGCTAAAAGTGCTCCTATTATTTCTACATACCATCTCGTGAATTGTATCAATCCATCTAGTGAATTATATCAATCAATTTAATGAAACCAATTATGTCCACTTTGGCGACCGGGGGGGGGGAATTTTGCACTTTCGCTGGTTCACTAGCTCCGGCTAGCAAGTTCACTCTGGGGAACCCGTGAACACTTGTAAAGCTGGAACAAGCTCGTCGAAAAACAACTACTTTGTTGCTCTACAAGAGTTAACAAGTACCCTTCCCAAGAGCTGACAGTTGCGTGGCTTCACAAGTTTTCACAAGTCTCCACTTGATAGCTCGACATGTCGATCGGAAGAAGCAGAAGTGGAACCCCCCCCCCCGTCGCCGAACTGCACCCCAATCATTTATTCAAAAAGATAGTTTCATAACTCACCTCAAATCTGTTGAAAAGATTAGCGATGAAAAGGAAAAGCTCCATCTTTGCCAGACCTTCTCCCAGGCACTGACGCTTCCCGATGGAAAATGGTATGAACTCGTCTACCTGAACTGATGATTTCGTAGCAGAACAAGGCTCTACATTTGATATCGTCGCAACCAATTGGGGCGGGTGAAGAAGCGTGGAATGAGTCCGCCCCCCCCCCCCCGGCTGCGGTTTCTACCAATAGCGATCGGCTAGTGATAAGTTCACGAACAAAACCTCTCGCAACCGCCCCGACTGATCGCGAGATATCAACCGTATAACTGCGGCACACTTACCTTCTTCAGTTTACCATTCTCATCAATGAACCTTGACGGGTTGAAAGCACGTGAGTCGGGAAACACCTTCAAAAAGAACTTCGGTTAGAGTGTGAGTATATAGGAAAAGTAGTCGGGAGTGATCCATCCCACTGGAACATTTCCATTGGGAACCTTGAATACCTCAGGCTGCCCAGTTGCTCTTGCAAGGACAAACAATAAATCGGTCAAGTCATCTTGGACAGTGCCACGTGCGAGTGCGAGGTGAGTAGGAGCTACAGTCGCGAGCCATTTTTTTCCGCTCAGAACTTTCAGAAATGCACGGGAACGAGGCTGCAGGGAGTGATACCTGGTGCCGTTTCCCGACTCCGCCCAAGCTAACCTCGAGGTGCCGCAGTTACGTCTATACTGAAAACCCACAGCGAAGACGCGTTCAGCGATAGAGAACAATGAAATGTAATAGGCCGCAGACAAGCAGCGCGTTTGGCAACGGTTAGTTACGTGGATGGCCGTGAGGCAGCGCGGGCAGAATATGAAGACAGACCCGAGTATCACTACCATTCAGCCCTGTTTTCGTACGCTATTGACCAGGGAGAGAGGCACGCTAAGCCTGTTTTTCGTAGGCGCTTGATCCAGTGGTGGAGGCACGCTCTGGCGCGACAGAAACAACCATTCACTGATATGGCAGGAACGCGGGCCCCGGAGTTAGGGTACAGGTTTTTATTGAAGTTTTCTGGATCTTTCGATTTTTAGGTGGGCTTTTTAGTTTACCAGTTAGAGTTAGGCTAATCGGAGAACAGATGGAAGATAAATGGACTAAGGTTCACATTCAGTCGTGGTCGTTGCAGCAGAGGGGCGAATCATTGTCACAGGGGAACTGAGTCTGCACACGCAGCCGTTATCCAACACTTGTAAGAAGTGGGTAAGTGATAAAGACCTGGTGGGAAACTAACTGATACACGCGATATGACACAAGTCTCCGATGTGCCTGCGGAGCGATATGTGGTTTATGGCGCTGCGCCATCCACCTGACAAGCTTCCTCATCGCGCTAAGCGAACGGACGATTATATGAATATGTACCGTGCTGTCACTACGCCAGGCGGTACCCATACCCACTACAGCATATGTCTTTGGAATTTTACTGTATCATTCATTTACTACTTTACTTCATCGCGTTTTGTAGAAATGAAGTGGACATATTGGCGCAGGATGCGCGGTCGCTGTCTGGATTAGAGGGGGAAGGGGGGAAGCGATGCAAGGATATTGCATGTGCTGAGTTTCTCAGGCTGAGTTCATGATGAACTAACAGACTAGTGGTGAAACTGTAAATTCTGAACCATCCCCTAGGCGATATCGCGGCAGGGGCTTACATCGAACCAGGTAATTTCAGGCCTTCGGTTGACCAAGCCTTATACACCCAGGCCGGCTATTAGTACAAGCATTCAGGCTAGGTAAAATGTAAAAACCGTCCTGTCAGGCGGGACTTTTTTTTTTTTGCCTCACTACTCCCCGCGAAAGTCGCGGTATTTTTAGAATTCGCTAACAGAGTTCGGCTGTAAATTCGATTTGTGGATTGTGGGACCCAGTTTTGAATAGAATCATCGACTCAAAGTTTCAACTCCCACAGAAAGTTAGGGTTATAGCAGAGAGACCAAGACAGATTTAACGTAGGATGGAAAAGACATCTCTTCATCGTACAAAACATAACTGATTTGTGCAACTATCCCTGTTTTTTCCGGCAGCTCGAAATTCAAGACCTGCACTGGGCGAACCGTTTCGTGAAGTAAATTCAACGGAACTATATTTCCAAGCCGTTGAATTTCCTGCAAGAAGAAGTGTAACTTTTGAAGGCAATGGACACTTCAGTTTTTTTTGCGATTTTTTTAAACCCAAAAAGAAGGGAAAACGAATTGATTATTTAAGTGGGTGCAAGGGGAAAGAAAAAAAATCAAAGTACTGCAAGACCAGCAAACTGATTGCTTTTGTGGCTGTCGAATTAAGGAAGTGGTGCAGCATTTCTGATAGTTGTATTTAGTAGTTGATTCGTGGATACCTCCCCCTTCCATTTTCGCCCTCTCAGTCGACGGCGGCTTTCCAGAACGGCCGTCGACTAGGAGACTTGGTTGATCACAAAAGACCAGAAAGCCTCGATATGCTGATATGTTGGGTGGGGAATGGAATCAACTGCAGGAAGACCTTCCAAGCATTAGCCGACGGAGGACAGCATTTTCGTCGGTGATAAGGATTCCTCGTCGAGGGCATATGTAGACAATACCTATCTCCCTCCTCCCGCAGCGGTGGGCCATCAGACTTACAAGCATTGCGTGTGCGCCAACCAGAGAAATCGATCTGACGATAGCTAAGATTAATCCTGGACACACGAGGATGTGCGAGGGGACGAGGACTGGAGCGCCCAGAGCGGAATCTGTCGAAGTATTGTTAGGATGCGCGGTAAACTGGGTTAGGTTTTCAAAAGGCGCTGCTCTGCGGAGATTAATGATTGTAAAGCACGAGGTATTAAAGCCCAGAGCAAATCAAACAAAAAGAAAAAAAAAAAAAAAAAAAAAATAAAAAACGACAGGAGAAAGTAGATCAGATGTCGAAGGATTGTGAGAACACTACATTATAACGGCACTCTGTGTACATGAGATTTTCTTGTCGGCATGGTGATCGCTTTGCAGGGCGAGAAGCGATCTCCGATCGTTCCTCATGCATTTTTGCCTAATGTTGTGTATGATTTCGGCGTTTCATAATTAAGATACGGAAGCACGATGTGAGCGAGTTACTAGTACTGCAAGAGAAATTTATATAACCTGCAAAATTCGCGGAGATGTGAGGAGATCAACTAACCCCAAGAAGTGTGTTGACGTTGTTCCATTCCAGCTGATCCACAGGTCGAGACAAACATTCTGCAGCCTGAAGATGCCTGAAAATTGGCATCGAAACGCATCCCATCGGTGTGCGACATGGGTTACAGGAAATTCATCAAACTTCTAATCATTCATTTCTCACGGTAGTTTGATTACCATTCTCATAGTGTTCTGGACGTCGAGGACTGAAAGGCTTCTAAGCGGAAGAGGGGACGAGATTTTGAAGATTGGAGTGCACGGTAACAGACAATTGTCTTTAAAGATTACTTAGAAGAGAGAGATCATTCGACGTCTGCTTCGCCCTAGTGCGGTCGGAAATCAATTATCTCTGATGTACTCCTCGTCCGCCGTCTACAAATCTAGCCAGACCGTATCGGATTGTTCTGCTATGAATCAAATAATGGCCAGCTCCATATTGGATAACGATGGTATCTCTCTTCTTAAAAAAATTAATGATATTCTTTCGATCAAAGCGCCAGAAGTAGTTGAGCTATTGGATCGATTCCTAGGTAAGTTGCCTCTGTTCATTAGCAATCTTGTGGAAAGTGACAAAAAAGATAGGTCGGTAGTTCTGTACGGTGTCCCGGAGGCTGAACGTGGTCTTTCTCCGTCTCAGCGTCAAGCTCATACGGAGACGGCCGTATCCAGCATACTCGACGCCCTCGACATAGAAACCCGTCCAGTTGAAGTCTACAGGATGGGTAGAGTCATTGAGGGTAAACCACGTCTAGTTAAGTGTGTTTTTCCTGCCCGTCGATTCCTTTTTGAAATTCTCTCTAAGTCGCACAGATTACGGGCCATGGAACCCTATAAGAGTATTTTTATACGCAAATCGATGTCGACAGACGAACGTAAAAAGGATCGCGACCTACGGATCCATGCGCGTGAGTTGAACATGAAAGAATTCAAGGGTGAGCGTGTTTATGTCGTATACAGAGGGAGAAATTGTGAAAGTTTCTGACATCCCCTCTTTAAAAAGGAACCGAAACTTCACAATGTCTCTTTCAAAAAACTAGCTTGTTCTGAGATTCGTTCTCTGTACTGTCTCTTGCTCAATGCTAGAAGCCTTATAAAAAAGATCCATCATTTACACTGCCTGATAGTATCCTTGAAACCGGCAATCATTTTCGTTACCGAGACCTGGCTTAATAACAATATTGCTGACACTGAACTTTGTCACGATCTCCCATATACGATTATACGTCAAGATCGATCTGGCAGGGTGGGTGGTGGAGTGGAGATGGTTTGTCTTGACTGCGGGTCACTTTGCTCAGATGTTTTATGTCTCGATGTCTATTTACCTTGCTCCCTTAAGCACAGATTTATATTGACATATCGCCCTCCTCGTTCAACCAAGTCACAAGATGATGATTTGATTCAAACGATACAAGACTTAGTAACAACGACTACTTTCAATTCAACTGTTCTTGGTGACCTTAATCTAAACATTGATTGGAAATCCCATGTAGCTGTGCACCCGGATGCTCAACAGTTTCTGACTACTTTTGACAATTTATCTCTTAATCAATTTGTGACCTTTCCAACTAGAGAAAACAGCGTCCTCGATATCATTCTATCGGACCAGCACAATATCTCTCATGTCTCCCCTCATGCCCCGTTGTCTACCTCTGATCACAGGGTTATTTCTTTCCATTTGTCGGCCCCAATGGCCAGTAAGGAGGTGTTTTTCAGAAGAGATTTCAAATATGCCGATAAAGGCAAAATCGCTCATGCACTTTCTAGCATCGACTGGTGGAGCGTCTTTAGTTCTTATGTCGATATTGACGATGTTTATTCCCGCTTTATTGCCATCCTTCATGACATCATAAACCGTCATGTACCCCTCAAACAGTTCGAAAGGCACTCTACCAGTAGATACCCAAAACATATCCTCAACCTTTTCGAACAACGTGACAGGCTCTTCCATCAACTAGCAGAGCCAACCAAAAACCCGTTCTTCCAAAAGGTATCAAAAGAGCTGGAATTTCACATAAAACGCTACCTATCGTATAAGGTTAAGAAAATGGCAGCGTGTAACCATATGAAAAGGCTCTATGAATATATAAGTAGGGTCAAAAAACCCCCTAATGTGCTCCGGGCCCTCGAAGACTCGAGAGGGAATAAATACACCACAGACAGCGCGAAAGCGGAAGCATTTGTAGATTACTTTGCAAGCGTTTATGAAGATTCACCCACGAGTATGCCCACTCTGCCAAGTCTTTCTTCAAGCGACTTCGTATTACCGACTGTATCCCATCAACGAGTGCTCAAATATCTCCGCTCACTGAAGCCGTCGCTGTCGCCAACAGCGGATGGGGTGCCTCAGTTCTTCTTCAAGCAGTTCTCCGAGTACCTCGCAGCCCCTCTTACCCATGTCCTCAATATGTCGCTGATGCTGGGTCAAGTCCCTGAAATTTGGAAAAACTCGTTTATTACGCCTATACCAAAAGCAGGGAATGCACTTCTCATTTCTAACTTCAGGCCGATTAGTATCTTACCGGCTCCCCTGAAAGTTATTGAAAGATTAGTCAAGGACGAACTCCTGAAGTGGATCATTAAGCTGCGCCTCGTCCCTGCTGAGCAGCACGGCTTCCTTCCCGGAGCATCTACTTGTACCCAGTTACTCGAGTGTTCGCATGCCTGGATTGAAGCCTTAAATCAAGGCAAAAATGTCGACATTGTATATTTTGACTTGAGCAAGGCCTTCGATAAAGTTAATCATTCGAAGTTATTAGCCAGGCTGGAGAGCATTGGAGTCAGAGGCACTGCGTTTTATTGGTTCAAATCGTATTTAACCGGTTGGAGGATGAATGTCCGCGTGGGTGACCACTTATCAACTGCTAGACATTGCCCGTCTGGCGTCCCACAGGGGGGAATCTTGTCCCCGCTACTCTTCCTTATATACACCCATGACCTGCTCGGATCCCTCATTACGGACAGTAGAATCATGGTTGCCGGTTTCGCGGATGATATCAAGGTTGCGGGAATCTACAACGCAGAAGATAGGGAAGTGGTACTGCAAGCGCTGAACGGCTCTGTTTATAAGATGCTCTCCTGGGCCCAAACTTGGGGTCTAGCAATAAACCCAAGCAAAACATTAGCATTCTCCCTTGGACCCTCTCCACTAGAAATATGCTTTCCAGATAAGACACGCATTAAACAGAGTGACGAAATAAAAGACTTGGGTGTCAGGCTTACCAAAAACTTGGACTGGAGTGCACATATTGATGATGTTAGCAATAGAGCTCTGCGCTTGCTTTATCTTCTTTTCAGAAATATCCATTGCTCAGATGTCAATCTGTGGATACGGCTATATAAGTCTTATATCCTTCCTATAGTAGAGTACTGTAGTCCCATCTGGAGTCCCGTGCTTGTAAAAGATATCAAAAAACTAGAGAGAGTGCAGAGAGCGTTTACCAGAATACTGTATTATAAGGCTTTCCCCAAAGCAACCTACCCTAGAACCCTTCCTTCCTATGAGACAAGGCTTCACGAGCTCAATTTGAAGAGTCTTTTCTATAGAAGAGTTTCTTCGGATTTAGTCTTTGCTTTTAAGATCCTCAGAGGCGAGACGCGTCTTGGTCCTTCGAAGTTTTGGACTTTCCGTCCCTCCAGTGGTCGTCGAGGATGTCTTTTGGCGTTTGGGCACAAAATGGGAAAGTTCCACAGGCAGCTGAGACATAACAGCTTCATTTTGCGGACTACTCGTTGGCTTTCAATCCTGCCCCCCTCTTTTTCCTTCTGTAAAGACTCCTCTCATTTCAAAAGAGAGCTCAACAGGATTCATGTATTGGATACCCTTGGGTTGAAGGATGTACAGTAGACGCGTCTAGTTTCCCGAGTCATTGCATAGACTCTCTCGTTCGGTCCCTCCTGGTTGAGAGTGGCTTCGTGTGATAGAAGTTTCAATTGATTCTCTCAAATTCCGTCTACATCGACGTGCTAATCGGTTGAAATCAGCACACGCTTATGGGCTACTAACTGAAGCTTTGTACGGGTAGGCTAGCACTGGATGTCCGCGCTCCTGTCTGTTTTGCCGGTTCCACGTGGGCGGCCGGCATATCCGTGTCTCGAAGTTCCGGTAAAATCCTATGACCCCGGTTGTGGCGTAAGGACACCATGGCCGGCTGGTGTAGACGTTGCGTGGCTGTTATTCCTACCTGGCTCACGGATTATAGCCTAATTTCAGAGTCGTGCTCTTACCTCAGAAACGATCCGGGACAGCCGTTTACTTTTGTCTTCCTTCTCTCTAAGCTTCTTTCTCACATGCCACTCTTAA
>MU931909.1:0-11492 GCA_036418165.1 Cooperia oncophora | reverse complement strand
TTCCGATCGTACCTACGTAACATTTAAATGGCATGGAACTGGTTCGGAAAATGGACCGATTATATGGTGAAATTAAAAGTTACGAGTGTAGCTGGATTGTTCTCGTCCTATTTTAAGTATAGTAATTTTAAGAGTAATTACTTCTGACCTGGTCACATCCAGCAGAGCGCCCGAGAAACATTTCCTGAATTTCTCACCAGTTTATCAAAAATCTAGGTTCACAGTTGCATGAAAAAGCAGCTCGGCGTTTTTCTGTCAAAACGGTGCAGGTAAGAGATTGATTACAGATTGCGCTAATATTTATGAGGGGGCATTTCAGAGTCATTTATTACTAGTCCTGACTGTCCAGGAAGGACGTTGCGAGGATTGATTCGTTCTGGCGTTCTCAATCTGTGCTACCTAACCTGATCATTTTCCATTTCAATCCCTGTCAGTCGTGGGAATTTTCTCCGAAGATGGGAAGAAGAGGTTTCAGTTTTGACTAGTTATTTCAACGTATTCTGCCCAGGCTACTCGTGGCGATCAGGAATGAGCGCACTCATTGGCATACGAGGAGATAGGGAACCTATCAAACCACTGCCTGAGTAGGTAAAGAGGCTCCCCGTGCCATCGACGTCGCCAGCGAGCTGCCAGTAGTAACTTCGGATTTGCCTTCGACTGGGATCCTAATCGGGCATACGGCGGTCCGTTTCTTATTTTTCCTGAATTAACTGAATTAAGTAAGAGTAGGAAAACCTTACCGCCCTAAGGTTTTTTTGCACTCCTGGAACCGCTCTACAGATTGTTGGGTTTGGCCTCGCCCACTCGCTAACCATAATCCGCTTTTTCCGGTGTCTGGAGTGCTCTGGCCCAGTTTAACGAATGACTCCGCCCACCTCGCTTCGCGCTCCGCCCACAACGGCTGTGCCTCGCACAATCAACTGATGACCCCTCGAACGTAGTCCATTTTTTCCGATGTCTGTGGTGCTCTTGAACCAAACTACATTTTTTGAATGAGTACCTCATGCTTTGGGCACACCCCGCCCACCATGGGTGGGTCTCAACCCACGCTCGACTTTCGCCACTACTTACCTCTGGCTAGCTCACTAACTTTATCAATCCGTATTCCTTGATTATCCATTCTCGACCTTTTCTCGGACCGATAGTACTTCATTTTGTCGGTCATTTCCCGTTTGCAACGCTCTCCTTCGCAAATTCTTGGACTGCTCCCCTGCTCTTTTCTTCTGGACCCGATTCACTCTCTATTGTCTTCTCTTCCATGCTAGTCATCCCTCCGGATCGTCCTCCACTCAGAAGGTCACCTCCCTCAACTAAAATTCGTTATTCATTCTCCACCGCTCGTTTCCCTCTTCAACGCGGCCTCACTCAAGGTACAGCATCGTGATCTGTGAAATGGTGGTGTCAGTACGGCCCCCGCCTCCAAGGAGGATCTCGGTACGCACCTAAAAGGGCACCTAAAAAGAGGGTCTCGGTGCGGTCCCCCCTTTCCCAACACCGACCTACCAATCTCCCACATTTTCCAGTTTTCCATACAAAGATTTTTCGTCGACGAGCGGTAGGGGGTGGGTGGGAGGGAACGCGGCAGTTTTCAGTCAAAGCTACATACACCCCCTCTCCCAACTACAACCAAATACGACCCCCCTCCCAGCGGCCAATTATGACCCTCCCCACCTCCTCATGTATTTCTCACAACGAAGCTGTACCCTGGCCTCACTTACGACTCTTTTTGAGCGATAAGAAAAGTCTAGGACGGGGGGGGGTGGGGGGTACACAGCTCTACCAACAGCCACTAAAATCTATTTCTCTCCAACACTTTCGCATCGTTCCACATAGGCAAACCTTTTAACGAGCCAAAAACGATCCCATCATCCAAACGACTGAAATACGACTCCCTCGTGACCGATTCTCTGCTAATTCATCGAGGCTAATGTGCCTTCATTCGGCCTGTACAACGCGAACGTTGAATTCTCAGCCAAATGTGCAATGACCCATGGGAGTAAGCCGATGTTCAAATTAGGGCTCATCCTCGTTGTGGAAATCCGAAGGAGAAGGGTCATTGGTCGTGTTTGGTCGCTGAGAGAGGTGAGCCTTGAGAAATAAAATTTTTTTGATTGCTATTTTTTCCTGTTTTGGCACCCCCCCCCACCTCATTCCTCATTAGTGAGCTCGACAATCTATCAGAAGGGTAAGAAATATCGGCATAGTTTGGCTCGGTGGGGCACCTTACTGGTCCCCATTGATCACTACCGATACCTCTATGAAGAGCTGTAACAGGTTTCACCAGGCTTACAATTAGACGTGTAATTCAACAGGAACTAGCAAAATGAGCTGGCGAAAGTGCAAATGCCCTTCTCAAGCCAATCACCGGCGAGATACCTTCGATAAAGGCACATTACTATATTGTGAAAAGTTTTATGACTCTCCCTCCCGCAAATGGTTTCCTTCGGTGCGACCCTTTTCACAACATACTATAACATACATACTCTAATAAACTTCGGTGCGGCCCCTTTCGCAACGTACTACTTTCTTACTAACGTTGCCCAGACTGTAGGCAAGGTTGGTAAAAGGGGAATATGTTACGGAAGGGGTCGCACCTAAAGAGAAACTTTTTTTGAGAATGAGTCGTTGAAAATTTTCTACTACGCAATAATGCGCATTTGTCTGTATGGATGTATCTAACCCCCTCCCCCAGCCCTAAGAGATTTTTTCCCGTTGTCGAGCCCAGTGACGAGAAAAGCCCTGTTCGGACTGGGTGGAATTAAATTTTCACAATCGATAGTCGTCCTGTCGAGGCAATGCTCCATCTGTTTTCCTCCTACTTCCGTTATTTCGCCGGTCCTTCCAACCCCTTGGCTATCTACTTCGACCCAATGTCTAAAACATTGAATATTATTGATAATAATACATTCTAATGTAGAAAATCAATATAAAACGGAATACAAAGTACATCTAAACATTTGCGTTATCACAAGCTCAAAGGTTTGGTTTATTTGCCAGGAGCCGGTCCAAGATTTGAACTCTAGACTTCGCCCATTGAAGGCCAATTGCCGCTGCACCTCCTTCGTCTCGTGATAGACACTAAGGTAACTGTTCCGATTGGCTACCCCTTATGCACTCAGTTTTTCCTAGCATTCCAGGCAGAAGGCGTGTGCGTAACCTATTCGTGGCAATCTAGGCTCGTGGAGTCATCGATAATTTTCGTTCCTTTGTTATATCTGAGCTGACTTTGCGGTGCATTCGACTCCTCCTCCCACCCGTCCGTCGAGTCAGGTGTCTTCCCGCAGCCCGAGAGTATCCGATGAAATTCGGCGTTTTACGACCTCAGTGCCGCTCTTGTTACTTTCCTGACCTTTAAGTTTTCTTTATGGACTCCTTTCTGAATAAGACTGAGAAATTGTAGGTTATAAAATATAATAAAATAATCTTCTGATAGGCCCTTTTGTCGACCCTCCTGAGAGAAAACTGCAAGAAATAGAAAATCATCTCCACCATTTGCCACGAAGTCGCTCTAAGGCTATCGCAACATTGAAAGCCAAGTCGTATAAATTCGCAGAGATTTCTGTTTTTTCTTTCGATTCTTTCTTTTCATTCTTTTTCTCCTTCAATTTTTCCTGTTCTCTGTTACTTATGGAGGGTCTTTCCCACCTGATACCACCGTCCAGTTCACCGTTTATGCAGCCTGTTTTCCAACACAACGGTGACCGATCAGTTGCCTGCACCTCGCAATTGTTTTTATGTTGTAATTTCTGCACTTTTTTGACAAAGGGGATAATTCTTCGAATTCTTTCCTTTTTCACTCTACGTGGGATGACAACGGGACATACAGATTGATTGGCAATGAAATTTATTGTATTGATAACATACGCATTCAGATCTCAGTATGATCCCTAATTTATGTGGCATGCGTGGCTTATCGAACTCATTTTAATAACCTGTAATTTTCGACTCAATAATTCTGAAATAATAGATAACAGGCAGTGAATACGTTGCACTGCAGATATACATGACAGTGATTAATTGGTAACAGTAGTAATAAATGACGTTCATAATTAAAATGTAAATAATGTGTAATAAATTAACAACAAAAGCGATAAAAAATATAAAATAGATGGTGCAGCTGAAGAGAAAGCTAATACTCCAGCAGTTGATCGATCCCTCCGTGGGATGCAGCTTGCATTCTATTTCCATTAAATCGTGAAGGCTTATTGACTGCTACATGGCTCATACAATGACTCTGGGGGGGGGGGGGGGGGAGGAAGTGGCGGGGGGAGCAGAGGGGGGGGGGAGGAGGGGGAGGAAGGGGTCAGCCGAGTTGTAGGTCAGTGTTCATATTCTCCCAGACAAGACAATCTGGTACCCGTTCGCTGTCTCCGGAGGATAGGAGGCGTGGGCGGGACCCGATCCAGGATTTGATTCCCGGATAGCGCATGTGGTTAGCGAAAAGCTTGCTACTACGCAATCTCTGCCTCTCCCGGATGATAGATAGTAGAGATAATAGAAAAAATAGTAGAAAATAAAAATAAAGGTGAAATGGATGAAAATCGACAGTAATAAGTAATAACGATATTACATAGTTAGATAACAGTAATCCTTTCCTTCTCCTCAGCGCCCATTTTCGCCAAGAAGTTTTTCTTCATTTGACTTATCAACCCAAGGTCGTCGAGACCGTTTTTTGCATTTTTTACAGCGCATGATAGTTTTTTTTCGGAGCAGGGAGCGAACTCTTGCTGTTCAAAGTGCAGACGTGAACCGTGCACTCCCGACCTCCCTGCTACTCCTACCTAGCAACTGTAATAATCTAATCTAATCTTTCGTAATCTGGGAATTCATTAATCTTTTAATCTTTGGAAGCTATGTGATCGTTTATTAAACAGCCCCATTTTCATTCTTGCTGTAGTATCAGAGTTCAGCTTTGCTTTTTTTCTGCAGCTTAGAAAATTCTGGGAACACAACAAACTTCTGTTTCAATCTAATTCTTAATTCCATCTCGATTCTAGTAGGGAGGTATTGGGGTTGTAGAGAAGATTACAGGTTTTCATTTGCATCCTGATTTATGGGACTACTTATGAGAGTATGTTTACGCATTTCAAGTTGTAATGCTGTTCATTTTCTCCGTTTGGGGTGTGGCACTATTTTTTCATGTTTTAAGGGGTCAAGTTCCTGCTGAAGGCGACCGAGCCTTCAAAGGCACAAGTGAAGATAGTTTAGTACACGGTCTTAAATGATAGCAGGGATGCTATACAGGGGGGAAAATGCGAAAAGCGAAGTGAAACGGTCAAAAACCTGCAAAAAAGCCTTTGTTCTACACGACTCAGAAAGCAATTTCGGACGAGTTTCCGTTGGCATCGTGCCAATAACCGCTGGATATGGCTGCATTTATGTCCTCACATATCCATGCAGCACCGCGGCCGCTTCATATCAATACCTTCGCTTCATGTTGTACTTCGCAAATGAGATACGAGCAACAGCATCGGTCGGACATTTGTGGGCCGGCGGGTGCGGTGGGCGTCCGGGTCGGTATGGAGCAGCTTAGGGCGCTATAGGTTACCTTTGGAAAAGGCGTCAGCGCCTCCTCGGTAGCGCCGTATTCTGTCCTATCCAAACTAATCCTACACTTCACTTAGGGATTTATCGTGCCACTTACCTTTGATATGCTCGGTTTTGGTAATCCGGACAGTTTTATTAAGAACCGTGGCACGACCAACTTTCGCGGAATCCATCGAAATGAGGGGATTTATGGGAAAGTCGCTATGGAAAGGGTTGTAAACCGCTTTTGTAGCGACTGAATTGCTAAACCTTTCCTATCCGAAGCTGTCGAATCCTCCATCACTTCTCTCTCCCCCTCAGCCTGACGGATATTGATGCTAAGAAGAGGAAGCGGGGGGAGGGGAATCGTGTTGGGAAAACATTCCTTCTCCCCACGATGTACCTCGTGCACGGACCATCCATGTAAGTCCTTGTGCTCATGGACGGCTAGTGTAGCATTCAAAAGTTGCTATAATTGTGATTGGAAAGCGAAGGTATGGTACTATTCATTGAAAATTTCCTTTTTTTCTAAACTCCACAGTCTTATTAGAATAGAAACATAACAATTCGGCTTGTGGCTTTGTGGAGGCACAAAATGGCTCTCAACGAAGCCAGTGTAGGCCACCTTGTGAGGAGCTGTAAATTCCTGAAATTAATGTGGCTCATTTGTACCATTCCGCAGCTTGATGAGGGTTTATACACTCAAAATCCCTGAGATGAGGTAGGCGTGGCTGCGTACTTCTACTAAACGTCGTGGTGGCATGGATATTTTCATTTCGACGCAAATGTGGTCATGTCTCTGTCCACACACAAGATGGCGGTTGTCTCAAAACTGAAATATCCCACAAGTAACCAGTTCTGTGCCATGTTTTAATGCCACGCCCACCCCGTCCCAGGGATAAGGAGTATAGGTGTCGTCAAAATTGAGACCTGCTAGTTAAGTCAGCTGAATAAAGTGATGAACGTGCAGAATTCATGAACAGCGCCCAAATTCAGAATACCGCAAAATATAGAACCAGTAGTGAATCAAAGCGTAGCCGATCACTAGAGACTGCCTTTTGTAGCCGTGACTCTGAAAAACGTGCCTTTCGTGCGAATATAATGCACCCCCATATTGGCGTAATAATCGTGCTCAGTTCCATAAAGTACAGGACTGGTTTGACTGAATGACTATAATCGGTGTTCTCTCGCATTCAACCGTCTCATGGTTTCTACTGGTAAGAGTTCTATGAAGTTTGCACCAGCATACATTGATTTTTTTTCTATTTTGACTACTTTGATCGATCTGCTCATCACCTAACCGATTAGTTGTTCAATCAATATTCATATTTTTGGAGCTCCAAAAAGTTTATTCCAAAGAATTAAAAAGGTGCAAAAAGTCCTAAAAAGCTCAGAATATTTATAGCGATATTTCGGCGCTTGGCTCCTTCGTCAGGCCTTGAATACTCTTTTCTTATTGTCAGCGTAGTTAGCTACTACACAACGTATGCCAAACTAATTCACGGGGTCTGCCTCTGTTAGCGGGAAAACTTACTCTTTCCATCGAAAAACGTTTTTTGTTGCGAAAAAATTGTTCTGTATTTTATTTATTCGATAGATTTGTTTGTTTATTGCAAAATTAGTACACTTAATGAGCTACATAGTGTTCACCAGGCCTATCAACGTGATGGCATACACTGAACTTTTTTTAACATTTTGTAATTTAAACGTGGTTCGGACTGGGTTTTGTTGGCTCTGAGGGAGGTGGCGCAGCGGTGAGGGGGTCGGTACTATTTGAATCACTCGTGGATTGAGTAAAATGAATAATTATCTATTCTCAGGCGGTATTCCGACCTACTCCGACGCAACTTTTTTATGAGAAAGAGAACGAAAACGTCCATTGGAGCTAATTCTATATCTGTATAGCAGCAGGACATCACTGGTTGGGGATTTTGGTTGAGTCCGTATGATCCCTCTTTAGGGGGTTGGTACGACTCCCCCCCCTGGCCCTCTCCTCATGGAGCTCTCGAGCGGAGAGGGGGTGATGAATAGCACAACCGCAAAATCCGTGAGGAAAATACGACCTCCTCTCAACCATTTCCTAGGTTTTCCTCAACTTCCGGGAGGGGGGGGGTGGGGGTAAACAACACATATGGAACAGAAAAACCCACGAAAAATCAGAAAAATCAGCAACCTCTCTCTCACGAAGCCATGAGCCAAATACGACCCTCCCTCCCAACGAAGAGCAAATGCGACCCCGCCCCCTTTATAGCGTCCCTGGAACAAGAAAAATCAACTATCAGAAAAAATTTTCTCGGACCAAATCCGACCCCCCCTCCTCTCCCAGCAACCAAATACGACCCCCTATCGGGGAATCCCCAACAACGATGTGCCCTGGAATTTTAAGTGCCGAGTGTACCGCATCTATGGACGGATTAATTAGTTATCAAGTTCGGTCTCACTTGTAGCAATGGTGAAACAGGATTTTTTGTAAAACTTCTAGAATAAGTTTCCAGGAGCGTAGGCGTCTTTGGCTTGAAAGCCATGTGAGGCACTCAGAGCAGGGCACATCATTAGTTGGAGATTTTGTCGAGTCCATACCATTCCCCCCGCCCCTTAAAGGTGGTTCCGACCCCCTCCCCTTTTTATGGTTTCGGTTCGTTGTTTGCTCCAGGGCACGTCTTCCGCTAGTGGGAATTTTCGAAAAAATACGACGCCTCTTCCTCTTCCCATCCTACCTACCATTTCCACTTTCTTTGATTTTCCCAACATCCTGCCACCTTTTTCCATATTTTCTGGAAGTTTCCGAGAATTTTTTCCATTTTTCCCCCAAGAAATTTTGCTGTCGTCGAGCGGGTGGGAGGGGGGGGGGGGGGGTATATAGCAGTCCGTGAAATAATAACTATTGAAAAAAATTTTTTTCAGGCTTGATAATCCCCCAGCGACCGAACACGACCTCTTTGGAAAATACCTAATGACGATGTGCCCTGACTGAGGATGCGTAGATATGAAGACTTTACTCAATTTCCGAGTTCCGGTTTCCGCAATCCAGATGGCACATCACGTGGAGCTTGTTTTGGCCCTCCTTCGATCCAAATCAGTCAGCGATTTCTGAGCTTTGCAGAAAATCGATTTCCGACTTACAGTACTCATCAGTGCGTTCTCCTGTCTAGCCCGAGTTTAAAGGCAGTTGGCACGATGGTTTCCCACTCGGCCTAAAATGCTAGTAGCCGCTATATATGGGAAAGAACGGAGTGAAACGGTCAAAATCCTGCGAAGAAAAAGCCTCCGTTCTCAGTGACTTGAAAATCGATTTCGGACGAGTTTCCCGTAGGCATCTTACCAATCACCGCTACTACGGCTGCATATGTGTACCCATATATGCATGCAGCATCACGGCCGCTTCATACCAATCCCTTCGCTTCATAATTTGCTTAGCAAATGAATGAATACGAGCGTCAGGAACGGTCGTCCATTTGTGGGCGGGCGGGCGAGGAAGGCGTTTGGGACGGAATGTTGTTGCTCGATAGGGCGTTATAGGGGTACCCTCCTTGGAAAAGGCGCCACGGAGCGCCTGTCCGAGGTCACGGAATTCTGTTACGCCAGTCGTATAAATCCTACATCTGTATAGCAATTTATCGTGCCAACTGCCTTTAACCAAGGCGATGACCGTTTCTTCTCCAAAATTTACACTTTCCACCGGACCCGATGCTGAAGCTGGATGAAGACGACTCCGACATTACGCCGTTGTGTGTGAAATTTGATTTTATTGCTGATGAACGCCGCAATCCACAGTGTACACCATAGGGTGAGGACAAGTGTATCGACGCCGTTCCAGACTCAACTTGTCACCTGAGGCTGTTATTAACGATGATCGTGAAGCGGGCGCCAGAAGTCTGATCCTTTTACAACCAGTCGAGAACGTAACGCGATCGTTGAAGTGAAAAGTTTATCGCTTTTTTCACTTCTGCGATATCACATAGCTGTAGTAGTCTCAGGTACAGCACTGTTAGGATCGCATGCCCGTCCGGATTCGTACTGGTAGCTGGAAGGGGCCGTATCTCTACTTGAAAGAAATTACTTCCAGCTGCGAGATTTTTCCGCTGTTTTGGGAAAACGTGAAAGTATCCCAGAAAAGCTGAAAAAACTAGTGGAAAGCTGGGAGAATTTGAAAGGGATGTAGGTGGGATGAGGGAAGGGATCGTACTAAGAAGGAATTCAGGGGGAGGGGGTGGCCGTGGTGAAAACGCCATTGTGCCCACCCGGTGTTGTACCCTGCGTGGTCTTTTCTTTCGAATGCGACTGCTCCTCTTTGGGAAATACGCCTATGTCGCGCCATGCACTTTCTTTTCCCAAACGGAGAGGAACGTGTACAAAAGCACATTGAGCTTCTCTAGAGACATTTTCTTCACTGACATCTTCTTTGTTCTTCAAATGTAAGGCAGTGGACGTGATTGCTGGAGGCGGGCGCTTTCTGCCGGTGCCATTGGTGGAGAGGATGGCCACACCCCCACAACACAAGCCTTCTACCACTGACGCTGGCAGCAAATCCACCTTCCAGCAGTCCCTTAACATCAGAGGAAGCAGATAGAGTGGTTGGATTGCCAAGGGGGGGGGGTGACGCAGCGGCTATTCATGTGCCAGGAAGGCATCATCGTATGCGAATGTCTCACCCTTTTAGCCTCAGAAATATCATTCACCTAATCAGGACTCCTCAACCTCCTCTCAGGATGTTTTGTCTACCCCGAAGCCTCTCTTTTCCTTCTGGATTCCTTCAATCTTCCTTCCTCAAGCCGCTAGATGCCATGAGAAAATAATTCTGAACTCTCGCAGGGAGAGCATGTCCGGTTGATAAGGACCCGGTAACCACCTCCGCCTAGATTTGAGCGAGAATGAGGTCCCTCTTTTGCACAAGGAATCCTTTGAACGCCACTTTTACCTCCCTGGTGGACTCACATCTTGCTTTATTTACTTATTTGTCTAGTATTAATTGATTAATTTTCTTTTGATTCACCTGCTCATTTGTTTATTTATTTATCCCCTTGTTTACCATCTTTCATTTGTTTATTTGTTCAATTATTTATTTGCGCCCACCGAGTGCGGTGCTGTCCGTGGGAAGCCTGTTCGTTGCTTTTCCTCTCCTTAACAAACTGATGGCCTTCAAAGTGTTCATCGTCTTTATAACGTTTTTTTTCTGCCAGTACTGAATATTAAATACAGTAAAAGGTACCGGCGGGGTCCGATCGGAACGCAGTGCAAATGCAGTCAGCGCCTTCTGCCACTGCGCTAGCTTCACCCCTCAACGTACGGATTCCTGTGAAGGTGCTCTCCCCTAGTCAATTGCAAGTAATCTTCTGATAGGCTTCTCTAAGTTTTTTTTCTGCTGCTAAAACAAGAACCTTCAAACTACCAGATATTAAATATGGAAAATCTAATGAAAAAAATATAGCAGGCAAATAATTGGTGCTGAATGGCGATCAATAAATATAAATAGTGCATGAATAATTAATTAAAATAATTAATATAATCAATGCTTGATGACTGGCGCACTCGCCCGGTAGTGGAGGATGTGGGCTCGAGTTCCATCTGGGGTCTGACTCTTGCCCTGCCCAACTCACCATTTTGTGATAAATATAAGCAGAATTTGGTAACAGGTCAATTTTCAGCGAGTAACATTGATAGAATTGATAAAGTGGAGTGGAAATGGGAAACCTGGGAGATTTCTCTGGCCACGGGCGTTTGGATTCCAACGCCCAATCGATTTTATGCAGGATCGTTTTTCAAGCGCCGAGAAAGAGGAGAATTGGTAGGAACTGGAATTATGCAAATATGCGGGCACCATTTGTTAGCATATCGATAAGAGGCCTGTCCAAGGCTTTTTGGATCCTGCTCCCGTGGGCAGCGCTACTCTAACCATCGGCTCCCCAAAACCCTTCTTTTCAAATAACTGAATGATTTGAAATATTTGCTCTCTGATGGTCGCGAAA
>MU931908.1:0-11430 GCA_036418165.1 Cooperia oncophora | reverse complement strand
AACAGAAGGTCGCTTGGTGAAGTGATTGCAGCGCATACACTGGGCGCACACAAACAGTGTGAATACAAAATAAAGCAAAGTCAAATAAAGCCCACATCTGTTATCCCCCCTGCAGGTTGCTTGCTTAAAGACAACCGCACTCAAGTATTGCTATATGGTCGTCCTTCCTTGTGCAAGTAGTACAGCCCCCAAGCTAGAGACTGTCCCACTCTCGCGACTCCACAGCGAGCGAGGAGCGAGCTACAGCCGCTGAAAGTTCTAGTTCTAACGCCCGCTCAGTTGGACCGCCCACTTGCTAGATGCCCTCCGACGGAGGCCGCTCAGTTGTTCTTTGTTGGGGCGGCGGGCATTAATCGGAATCGCATGCCCTTTTTGCTGACCGCGCTCGTGCCCACAATAATTCTGCTCTCTTTATTACATTTTATTCATTAGGAGCACATTCAGTCAAATACAACCCATCTTGCAAGGTAAAACGCGTAAAAATCACGAGCGACCCAATTTTTGTGGTGCAAAAGCTCGACGCACTGCAACACACTAAAAGATGCACGCTACCGTAAGCTTAAATCAGGACGCGAATAAAGTTTCTTTTCCTTTTCAAGGGTTTTTCTTCCGTGTTTCTGTTGTTTTCAGTATCTCATCATTGCGGACCGGTGGGGCGTGGCAGTGCGGCTGCGTTGGTGCGGTTTGGCAAAGTCGTTCTGCACCAGTTTTTGAAGCGGGCAAGTGCATTACTGTATTATATCCTTCGTATTACTCGTTTTCTACCACTTTTTGTCGCATACGCGTTGCAACAAAAAAGGCTGAGAACGGCTTCAACAGTGTGCGCACTCCTTCTGGCTGACACGCCCCACCGGTCCGCAATGATGAGGACTGTACCAAAAGAAACACGCTACCGTAAGCTTAAATCAGGACGCGAATAAAGTTTCTTTTCCTTTTCAAGAGTTTTTCTTCCGTGTTTTTGTTGTTTTCGTATTCTTTTCTTTGCATTGGATGATATCCACTACTGGGAGATGTGATAAAAAAGGATTTGTGAGCCAGGGGTTGCACAGAGACCGCAGGGAGGTGTGACTGTCAGGGAGCGATTTTTCGCTTCACTTTTATCGCGGGAGCTGTCTTCGAACACTAGAATTCTTCTCTTGCTGCGGAAAGAACGACGATCAGACATAGAACGCAAAGCGTTTAGTGATGCACCGCTCGCACGAATGTTTTCTCGTACCTTGTCCGACGCTTTGCATAGTCCTCCCTCTTTTCCAGCACCTCTCAGCAGCACAATAAGGACTGTGATGAACAAGATGCACGATGTGCAGGAGCACCGCTAGATCTTCTGTAACCCCGACTCATCACATTAGCAATAAAATAGTGAACATCTATCTCCCCAGTAGTGGCCAGATGGATGCACAAGATGGGTATAACCATGAGTGCTGACTCGGTGAGATCTCTACTTCGAAATATTTGCATTGATACTTATAATGAGACTCAAAACTTCTATTTCGCTACAATCATGACTTGAGTAGGAGCGTATTGATTCCACTACTGCCCCTTTCCCTTTCCACAAGGAACTCCCACATGAGCCATGACTGGAAAGCAAAGTCAAAACAACAAAACCTCACCAAGGGAACAGCAAAAACAACTATAGGAAAATACACGATTCCCACCCATGATTCCACGATTTTTCTCCTGTTACCACTTGCGCACACGATCTTTTTCATTTCATTTTCACTTCAACACTTCAAGGGCGGTGACTTTGATAGTACAGGACCGAGGCGAAAAGGAAAAATAGTGCTGAAAAGTAAAAGAATTCCCCTCACAAACCTATTTTGAATGTTAATTATTGGTAGAAAGCCGGGATAATCAGGGAATTCGGCCCACCGGCAACAAGAAAACTACCGACTTCGAACGAGTTGTCGTCTTTTGAGACGGATATGACTTCTTTCATACAGAACTATTGAAGAAGAGATAAAAACTGTTGGGAACTGCGAATTCCGCTCTTTCTGATTTCATAGACTCAATAGTGCAATTATATTAGGTTGTCCCAAAAGTTCGTGGAACTTTCGAACATTTTTTCGAGTTCAAGTTTATTCCAGTGGGAAGCAATTTTGAAGCCTCTTGGTTCTGTGCCCAGAAAGGCAGCTGGGTCATTTTTGAGGTACTATCAAAAATCGTATTTTTTACCAGAAGATGGCCGCTGTGGGATTAGTTTAGATGGCGATCGGAAAGAGCTAAGTCAGGGCTACACGAAGACTGTGGTGGAATTCCCCAGCTAAGCTTCGGGATCTCGAGCATTTTCCAAATGTGTGACCCTGAGCTGTGGTGGAGTAGGCAAACATTGCTCGGTTTTGGGACCAAATGGTAGGGATTTTCAACCCCCTTGCAGTTGATTACAATAGGGTTATGTGGATTCCACCAAGCGCTGAGAAGAAGAAATTTCCGGTTATGGCCAAGGGAGAAAGAAAGAAACCACCACATACACAGTCTCACCGCCCTACTGGATTGATAGGATTGCGCGATCGGTTCTGCCCTTTCTGGGGGATCTAGCCGCTGGCGCTCCAGGAGTGATTCACCTAGAGGCACCCACTCCATATCCAGTTACAGTGCTGTTCAACCAGTCCGTACAGCGGAAGAGTAGTAGTTGAAAAAAAGTTGTAGACAGTACCCACATGTGCTCCCCTTGGAGTACTGGTCAACTCATGAGAAAAATTTTGACCGAACTTCAGAACTTTTCTAAGGGAAGCGAGGCCTTCTCTCATTTGTGCTTTGGGACCAGTCAAGTGTAAAGGACTAGTAGCAAGTTGATTTGTACGTATTGGTTTTAATCAAGGAACACAGTGGGTTCAAATAAGGGGCCTCCTTGCACGGAGTTTTTCACCCAATAGAAGTCACTATAGCGGAAGCAATTTGGCCATTCCAAAGCCATACTGTGGAAGGTAACATCAAGATCTAAATAAGGGAAATGCCGCTTATGGCTCCAACCACGTTGTGGCTTGGTAGAGATTCATATAGCGAAGTGTGTCGAAAATGATGAATTTCAATTACCGTTTTTCATATGAGAACAGCGACTGCGAGGGACGGTGAAGAAGCTGTGGGATGCTTACTTAACACACTTCCCATAGACCACATGATTGGATCCCGAAAAGATCTGATAGGCAGATTCTCAAAAAAAATTCCCTCGAACTTTTGGGACCAACCTATTATTTACATCTGGAAGGTGTAGGAGTATAACCAGGTGGCTTGGCAGTATTGTTGGGATGGGGGATTTTGCACTTTTGATACTGTTCCATCGGACGATTCGATTCTCATCTAGGCAGCTATTATTGTTGAGCTCACAGAACGTTAACCAGGTATACATGGTGGCTAGACAGCTTTGCTCAGATTCACGAGAGTTCACAGGTTTTACCAGATTGAGACCTGCAAGCAGGAACTAGTGAAACCGCCAAAGTGCAAAATGCCTCCCCCCCCCTCCAGCGCCAAGTGCTTTCAACAAGTCGTCCATACGACAACTTCACTAGCTCCATCTACAGTCTTTTTTGGTCGACTCCATCTTACAAATGATCTACTCCACTGGATAAGGGTTCCTTCCCCTTGTCCATCAGTCAGCCTTAATACGGACCCCCCCCCCTGAGGTATTCCTGCACCACATTCAGCTTCACTTCCGTGATAAGGTAAGTCGTGAGACGAATGTAGCGCTCGCGATATTTGCATCGCCTCAGTCGCACTACCTGACACTCATCCAGCTTTTGTGTGATGTTCAGCTATCTTTGCAGCCTCATCGCATCTTCCTTCTGTACTGTAGAAGTTTGGGATTTTACGATTTCCATTTCAGAATAAAACGATTTTCTCCAAGAAATTTTACTTAATCGTTATTAAAATTCATTTGCTTATTTACATAGACATCGCAATTACAAAAAAATCAAAATGAACTGAGCAGAACATGTTACGCTTAATTTCAATATTTCACAAACATTTCTTCTAAGACAGAAAAATCAAAGCCAAATAGTAGTTTGGTTACTAAGTAGTGCACCCGGTATGACACGCTGAATAAGCGAGTGTAGTAGCTCTTTTGATGACTATGAACAAAGTTGTATAAATGGTAAGATTGCTGATCGAAACAAGGCAAAACCGATCAAAGGCAGTGGAGAAACGAACAACGAAACGCGCAGGAAATATGGAACAAGCAGAGCAGGTCCTAACGGGAATTTGCTTTTGCGGTATTGTGACTAGCACCTTTGAAGTTAGTACAACGGTTTGGTTATCGTTAAATGGCCAGTTTTCCTGCACCATACAAAACATATCAGTATGGACATCAATGTGAAGATAGAAATGGACGCCAGTAGACTGTAGATGAGCACAAGAGTATCCCGATCTGCTGCGTCCTTTGCCAAACCAGGCTTGACGGTGTTGTTTTCGACTGCTGTTGGATACCCTAAAGGTTTATCAACAGGAAGCACTGCTTGTGTGTCGAGCTCTTGATCATAGTTGATGTCGTCGTCATCATCGTAATTCTCTTGAAAATAGCGTATTCTCTTTCACTAATATTTTTTTGTTTGAATAAATGTATAACCATGCAAGAACGAGTAACAATAAATTATTTTCCGTTTTTGATGAAGTCCCCCTTTCATGGATAACAAATAAAGCAATAGGCAACCCAGGCGAAGTGGCCTGAGGGACAAGTGGCAGCACAGTGTGGTGGTGCTACTTACTATGGGACAGTCCATAGTTCAAATTTCGGCACAGCTCCCGACCGCAGTGATCAGGCATTTCCAGGGCACATTAGTGGTTGGAAATTTAGGCGAATTTTTGTCGAGCCAGTACGACCCGTCCCCCTTTAAGGGGCTTGCGTACGGGACCCCCTCTAGGGGTGGGCTGGTATGCACTCCACCTTCCTCTGAATACGACCCCCTTCCCACCATCCTACTCACCACTTCCCTAGATTTTCCCAACTTCCTAACTTCCTACTGCTTTTTCCGGAATTTCCCGGAAATTTTACTACTTTCACCCGAAAATTTTGGTGTCGAGCGGCTACTACACATGAAACAGGAAAAACCACGAAAAGTTGGATCTCTCCCACCAGGACAGAAGTGAAATACTACTCCCCTTCCCTCCCAACAACGCAGCAAATAAACCGGTTCCCACCCCCCCCTTTACCAAGCCGTCCCTGGAAAAGGAATCAACTTCAAAAAATTTTTCTCTCAGCCTTGAATACGCAATGAACCCTCCTCTCCCAGCACAAGTACGACTCTCCCTGTTAGGAAATCGCCCAGCAACATTGCTGCCCTGGCATTTCATTTCTCCAATCCGTGAATCGGTACCACTTTGTTGAGCAGCCGAATAAAAACGCGAACCCAAGTCAGAGTCTCTACTTTTTCACCGGAACACTGAGTGCAGGAGTTTGTGCAGTGTCCCCACCACCCTAACGGCATTCATTTACCGAGCCGACGCCGAACAGGGCACATCATCAGTTGGTGATTTTGGTCGAATACGTTACAACCCCGCCCCTTAGGGGTAATTGTCTTGCATCAACCTCCCCTAGTTTCCGTTCTCGTTGATACGATTGAACTCTAGCGATCAGGCGGGGGGCGGTGCGCGGGCCAATATATAGCATATATGCAAACAGGAAAAAAAACACGAAAAGCGAATAAAAAGGGAGGAATTTCTTCTGCCAATGAGCACTTCTCTAAAAGCAAGCGCGACCGCTCCCGCCTCCACAACTGTAAATTTCTGAGAAATTCCAACAAACAGTAAAACGTGGAAAAGTTGGCAAGATAATTAGGTTTAGATGGGGAAGCGTTCCCTTCAGAATTGCCCGAAAGTGATCTGGGAGGGGTAGGCATTCTCCCGAAAACTTCCCCAAGCGGTTTCGCGACACTGCTTGCTCCTGCTCCAATAAATAAGTGTAATAAATACTTGAAATATGTACATTAATCAATCATTAACCATTTGTTGGTAGACGAAGGTTATTGGCGGACACAGTGAACATACCGTATTCCAAAGTTGGATGAATGTCGTTCCAACTGTGAATTTTTTTGATGACGACATCTCCTCTCAGAAAAGGAAATGGACTGGTATGAGGAGCAGGCGGAGAACGCAGCCTAAAGAATCCAGCTGGCTATTAACTAAATCGTCACGCCCTACCAGTTCGCTATGATATGAAATGAATTGACCTCTACACAAGAACCCTGATCACCCCGAAATAACTTACTTCTCAATGCCAATTTTCGGTTTCCGAGGTTTGATTGTTGTCTGACTTCCATTCTTCGAACTTGACGGCTTGCTGTTTACTTCCAGTCCCTAGCTCATGATGTCTGATTTCTGCTCTGGAGCCAGAGGCCCTGTCAGGTTTCATCAAGCTTTCACTGCTTGTGTCTCGTCCTCTAAAGGACGGTCCACCTTTGTCAGAACGACTTCAGTATCCGTAATGAGCTGGTGAGGCTCCAAATCATCATCTAGCTCCACCACCTGAGTCACCTCCTTCGAGAGACTGGTGATCTCCTCCAAAAGGGCGTCAGGGTCCGTAACGACTTTTTCGCCACTCGCTGGTGTAGTTGGAGTAGGTGAGTGGTATCACTAGGTTAACTGTGGTGCCAGGAATCCGTAACGAACTATTTTCATCACTCGCGCAGTAGTTGGGAGAGGTGCTGCGAGCATACCGAGGGTTTCTGGTGGGTTAAAGCCAGCGATGGGAGTTTCAATCGGGTCCACAGGTTCTGCCTCCTGAGATTCTTTCAGATCTTTCCCGCCGCAAGAGGTACTTTTTCATGAGCAGCTTCACTGGCAGCAACTGTTACAGCAGCAGGAGTTGACTTCATGATGCTCGAAGGTTTGTAGCTCTCAGGCAAAATGTCATGTTTTTCCTCGCTCATGACAGCTTTTCCTCGATGAATCGTTCCTTTACTTACATCGATGGACACTTTTTGCCTTCTACTCGACTCCCTGGTGGTCTCTCTTCCTGGCGTGTGCTCGAGATTGCCCCCTTTCACCTTTGCACTAGAAACTCCTGCGATCTTTTTCGGAGCCTCCGTTTCCTTTTTCAGAGTGCGTTCAGTGGGGAGGTCCTCATCATCGCCTTCGTCACTGTCGCCTTCGTCCATGCCGAATAAAGTAGACGTGTCGATGTTCAGCGGGGTAATTCCACCGTTCCTGAACGTTGCAACTGAGAACTTCTGATACTATGATGCTCAAAATTGTGAAATGGATTTCACATAACCCACTCAAACCTCATCGACGAGTAGCGGAAATTCGGAGGTGTGAACTCCCAACTGTCCTCGGAGAACAATCGACTTTTCGCGGTGGACGACACTCCAGAAGTCTCTGCAAATAAACTTTTTTATAACGGCAATACCTGCATTCGCATACTGAATAATGCGCTTGCGTGAATGCAAGGCCTGCAACGTTCTGTGATTTTTCTGTCTCCCCCTCCCCTCCCAATCACTACTTAACCCATAACCCAAGCAATATTTCAGCTGACAGTGCATCACCTACGAATGATAGGCTTACTTTTTGCCTATGTCTTGCCTATTTTTGCCTTTGCCCTTTTTCAGCAACGATTCATTCGGATTTCGCAGTTGTCCTGCGGCAATGCAAGGATTTCCGAATGGAACCGTTGTTGCCGAGGTTGTCGTATTCAAAGGCGTAGTTTGCGGTCGCAAGTCGATGGTGGTGGGGTTCAACAACGGAAGCGTGTGTTCTAGCCGACTCGCCGTAACAGAAGAAACAGAAGAGAACGCCCTTAACAAGAATTCCAATTTCGCAGTCTATTATAAGCACTTAGGGAGCCTGCGAAGAAGCGCGAGACGAGGAGACACTGGGAGTGTGCACGAATGGCCAGACAGTGAGAGGTGAGAGAACGCCTAACCGCATACACCGCAAGCTAGCGAAATATAAGTGGAATGCCATGCATATTTACGCCATATGAGAATCTGCTAAGTTTGTCTGTTGGTGTGTGTGTGTGTGTATGTATTTGTCTGTGTGTTTGACCGGAAATTCATAACTTCCTTCAAAACAGCGACTGTGCGCTCAAACTGATAAGAGATATAGGGGGTCGTGCAGGAACACTATTGGTAGGGGGCAAGAAGTGATAACAGCTGATAAGATAACATAAGGGGCCTTAGAAGGGGAGGGTCGCCAACTTCTTAACGCGCGTCACAGCGACGATGGGACGTTGGTTCCAAGAAATAAAATAGGGGGCAGGATGGAAACATTAGTGGTGGGTGGCAGGACGTGATAACAGCTGATAAGATAACAAAAGGAGCCTTAGAAGGGGAGGGTCTCAAAATCCATAACGTGCGTCACAGTGATGGTAGGGTGTTGGTTCCAAGAAATTAAATAGGGGGCAAGATGGAAACATTAGTGGTGGGTGGCAGGAAGTGATAAGAGCTGATAAGATACCATAAGGAGCCTTAGAAGGGGAGGGTCTCAAAATCCATAACGTGCGTCACAGTGATGGTAGGGTGTTTTTCCAAGAAATAAAATAGGGAGCAGGATGGAAACATTAGTGGTGGGTGGCAGGAAGTGATAAGAACTGATAAGATACCATAAGGGGTCTTAGAAAGCGAGGGTCATCAAATTCATAGCACCGGCCACAGCGACAACGAGACATTGGTTCTAAGAAGTAAGACAGGGGCAGGGTGGGAACATTATTGGCGGGTGGCAGGAATTGATAACAGCTGATGAGATAGCCAGGAAAATTCAAAGCAGAGTTGTAGCAACACTGGGAACTGCTCCAGCAAAGTAATTCAGAGGTGCTTAGGGAACATTAAAGGTGGAAGATAAATCCTGTCATTGTCCTACAAGGGCTTTTGGGAGTCCGTATCTGCTCACATCACCGTAACCAAAGAATCAATGGGCGAAGGCTTAGTAAGTCAAGATTTCCTATCAGTAAAATCCCTCAGTTTAGCGGTCGGAATTGCTTCCACCGCTAAACGCTCGAGTTCCCCGAAAAAGGATGTATGGAGTTGTTGCCCAGTGAGGAATGATAAGAGCCACTGTGATTTCGATATTTTTAATATCGGAATCCTTCCAACCGCTATGCTGTCCGATTTCCAACAAATGGTGATTCAAGAAATATGATAAGACCTAACATCGGCAAATGTTCATTAAAAGGGAGAAACATGATGAAATGGGCCGTTTTGACATAGGAATTAGGGTAAGTGTTAGTGCTCAGCACAGGAATCCTGTCAGTTATCAGTAACAAAAGGTTTAACCACGCGCAGAACTGCGCGTCAGCCAGACTGGTTTACGTCAATAATGAGAGATCTATATGTCCTATTCTGAAAGGGGTCATCGCCTGTATCTTACATTTTGAAGGACTTCTGAATAAAATCTTATTGAAGAGAAGCAATACAAGAGCGTGTATCGATCAACGTCAGCAGGATTCCTTTCTTGTCTAATTAATCCGATACACACCCTCAAAAACGGTCCTTCTTTCGCGAGAGACTCCATCCACGAACGGGGAACGAGAGCGCCTCTGTCGTCATTGGTTCAGGTCTGCGGACCCGTAGCAGGTGATCATCGCACTGCTAATGCCCGCCTAACAGTTTAACGTAGTGCATCGCCTGAGCTTTTTTTTTCCAAATTTTGGTGCTATCGGCGGGCATAATCCTACAACGAGGTCGTGTCGAAAGTACAGGCAATTACTAGTTGGGGATTTTAGTCGCGTCCGCACGAGGGAGTGGACTTATACGCCACCTCAACCACCTCCCAATTTTTCTCCTCTGATCGAGCTGTTGAGCAGGGTGCATATTGTCCACCTGGCAGGGGAAGTGCCACCAGGAAAGTAAGACCCCTCTCCCTTCTTTCCTCAACTTCTTACCAATTTTTTGCGCAATCTTTCTTGAATTCATCAAAAACTTGTTTTTTTCAAGACCAAATACGACCCCCACCCCTGTTCGAGGGAACGTAATGCTGTTTGCCTTGATTACCCTTTCTGATGGTGAGAAGGATACCGAATCAAGAGCAATCTACTTCACAAGGTAGGACTATCGATCTTCCAGTTCCACTGGTATGATGGCTGAGCCACCGTAACCCCGAATAGAAGTTTTCGTGAACTGAATTTTCCCGTACAGCTCGTTTTCTCTTTTTAGCTTATATCTTTTATTTCTCACCGTATTTTTCTTCTCGTTCTAAGTACTGGATGGGCAAAACTTTTTTTTCTTTAGGAGGAACCTCACAATATAGTGCATTTTTTCTTTATCGTGGAGCCTCTTAACTGCTACAGCTTGATAGCGATGGATAGCATTACGGCTGCATGAGCCAGCGCGAATCTGTCTTAACTGCGAGACGGTTAATTACAGAACAAGCGTGCCGTATAGAGTAATGCGACGTCGCGCTTGGGTTATGGGTTACGTAGCTCTGGCGAAGGGGGTGCATCAGAAATCACAGATCCACATGCATTTGCAAATCCCATCTCAAGAAGATGTTAAACAAATGGAAGAACTTGCCATCATCCTTATGGTCACCGGTACTTTTGAGTAGATCATCAATGGAGACGTCGTCCAGACCGTACTCCCCAAACTCGTCGTCATTCTTATAAAAGATATCTGTGGAGCGGATGGGTTCAGTTGCAACGGTGGGCGTGGTCGTCTTGTGAATTCTTGCCCTTGACGCTTTTGATACAGGAAATGGCACTGGGTGGTGGTGGTGGTAGTACTGGTGGTAGTAGTGCTGGTGGAAGTAGTTATTGGTTTTCGGACCGTCGTCCTCCTAGCTGTGGACGGTTTGTGGGATGTCCTGGTAATAGCAATCGAGGGCTCAAAAGTTGTTGTCGTCTTCAAAGTCGGTGCTGGCGAATCTTCCAAAAGCTCTTCCAGAAGTGATGTGAATTCCTAGAAGAAAAGGTGTAAGAAGCTGTGTAAAAAGTAAGGTAGGTTTCAAAATTATTCACATACCCTTCTTTCCTGGGAAATCGTCGAGGGAGTCGTAACCATTATTGGACGTGTGGTCTCGTGCTTCGATTCCAGATAATTTATCACCGTTGTCAGCTCCTAGAAGAATACGCACTGGGAAATACAGTGGTTCAGGCTTCACGTTTATTTTGATTGCTTTGTAATATTCATATGACAGAACACGCGGTCACTTGGTGTAGGGCCGGTCACTGTGAAAGCAAGTGATACCGACCACGAGTCAAGTCCTGGACCCGCCAATGAGAGCGCGAGGAAACAAGATTGAAGAGTAGTGATTCCCGGGTGCCGTTTGGGACTCCTCGCGCGCTATCCTCATGGTACAGCACATGTGTCGATACCAAAATCGCGTAGCGAACACACACTCAGAGGTAGAAAACAATTGGACGTGAAGGGCGCAGGCAAGCGCCGTGTTTGGCTATGATTAGGTCTGTAGCAAAATGTCTCTGTGCATTTGGCACCGTTGTCCGCTCTCGCAGAGAATATACCACTTTCGTCACTCAAAATGGCGAGATAACGAAGCTAGAGACGCGTGATA
>MU931907.1:0-18053 GCA_036418165.1 Cooperia oncophora | reverse complement strand
ACCTTCTTGTACTGTTTGATGCCTAGCGAGCCTACTTTTGCGATACTCCCCACGTCCCCCGCGGCCAAGTACGAACCCATTCTTGGGGATTTCCCATGAAAAGAGGGCTGTTAAACGTAGCATTTAAAGCTGTAAAGAATACACTCATAATAAACTTCATTTTTTTAACATCTTGACTTCCATAGCTCCACTCCCACTATCAACTGAAATGTCGAACCATTGCTCGGCTCTGAGTGACCCTTGAGATTACGACCCCCCCCCCCTCCCCAGCGGCCAAGTACGACCCCCCCTATGGGTTTCGCACAACGATGCTGTACCCTGGGCATGGGCACGTTATCCAGCCGCGACGAAGAGGTCTTTCCCTTTTCTGTTTTTGGGTGTGTGTTCATACAAAATTACTGAATTTCCAAGTTTGTGAAAGGCAGGGCGGGAGTCAAACATAAGTTACAGATATTCTAAACGCTGGCCCAGGTGGAATTGAAATTAGGTGCGTAGGACCCGCGAGTGCATTACCCCTCAATTTACGCCTGGGCAACACCTGTCGAACGGACAGTGCAAAAGGCGTATAACGGTATGCCCAATTCGTGTTCGTTCACGGGACCTACACATTTAGTTTCACGCGCAATTTTTGGGGTACTGTACACCGCTGTCTTGAGTTATAATCTTACCATTTCTATTACTGTACTTCACAAACCTCATGGAAACGGTCGAAAAGCTTTTCAGTGAGCTCCATATTAAGCATCTGGTTCGGCATTGGCAACTTCAAGGGCGACGCGAACAATCCCCTTATAAGCGGATCGATGCCACCTTCGGAGAGAAGTCGTTCAGGAGCGAAGAATGCCTGCAAGAATGAGAAGGTAGGAAGTTCATTGCAAGAACATGTCTTACATCTGCTGTCTTCAGGAGACCTCCTATGGTGAGGATCCCTAGCAAGGGGGGGGGGTCACATTTAGTAACTGGAGAGAGGGAGGTAGTACTCACACTGTTGAGGTTCTACACTTTTATTTTCAATTCTATGAGCTAAATGCCCTGCTCTTAAGAAATATCAGAGGAGCAAAATCTCATGATCGGGATTATTATGAACAAAATGGCCCTAATGCCCACCTTGTGCAGCGAAATATGTCCATCTTTGATCGGATTGAAGTCCTTGTCATAACGGAATAGGGTCGGATTGATGAGAGTGTGGCCGAACCTGAAATATTTTGATTGCGACTCGAAAAAAGCACTCGGCGTCCTAGCATTAATGTCACCTGGCCAGCTTGTGGAACTGTCGCCTGCTATCAAAGTAGTAAAGACAAAGCCCGCGCTCATTTGCCATCTTAGATAGTGAATTTAGGCTTCGCATAAAAAGGACAAGGTTTAGAGTAAAACAATAGTGAAGGAAAAAGCAGAAAAAACATGCCCAATGACCTAAATAGGACCCCATTACAATCCTAGTTTGTACGTGCATACGATGGGGAAACAGCGCTTATGGACGAGCGTTCCACGTTATTGGCCCGCTGCCAGAAATATGTGGCGCACTGTTGAAAGACTGCACTTTAATATTCTTAATTTTTTCCAGTCGTATTATTTCTTTGTTCTTTTTGAGTTTGTGTTTTGCTTTTCAAATTCAAAATGTTGCTATTTTCTTCCAACATTTCGTGCACTTTTGCAATACAATACTTTTTGCAGTACATTTCCAGTTTTACCACTCCGCGCGCTCAGCTGACTCAATACAACAGCCCTACTCCGTACAAATAACGAAGCCGCTTAGATTTTCATGCTTTTCTCGTCCCACAACTTGGTTTTTCACTGAAGGGCGGCGCTTGGGAGGCGGAGTCACTGGAAAAAAGGAGGAACCACTGGACCTATTTTGCCTTATAGCGCCCCTCCCCTGCACTTTTTTGCCGCGAAAACGGTACAGGGTTGTTCGTCGCGGACCGCACTATCCTCCCGATGCCATATTTTCATCTTCGATACTTGATCGCGGACCGTTCCTTTAAATTCAATATTCAAAAAAAAAGAAAAGGGAAGGCACCTCTCGCTGGCTGGATAGCTTGCCAGGCCACCAGTTATGCTGGGACGAACAAGTAGACTAGAGTCGAAGACATCGTAAAGCAGAGGGGACATCGCCAAGCACACGCCCACGTACAGGCGGTTAAAATAACCAAATGAACAATAACCAGTTGATGTGTAGTAGGTAGTAAAGCATGTTGCGAGACAGTCAAGCTAAAACATAAAGGATGAGAGTGCCCAATTGGGAGGCGCAGTGGTTATCGTCTCCGCTCACAGAAACAGCGTGGAATCGCCTAAACAAAGATTCAGAGACATACTTTTGGAGGGCGCGAGGATGGTATGTTTGTTCGCACAACTGCATTCAGATGTTTACTTTCAGGTCGCCCTTGATTTAGCAGTGATGAATATCCAACGCGGACGAGATCATGGTTTACCAAGTGTTGAAAAGTTTACATTTCCAGAAGCAAAGTTATTATATTGTATGCTCATTTACCCTGCCCACAATAAGGATTTTTCGTCGGCATTACCATATTAAGGTCTTGCTAGATGTACGCCAGTGCGTTTTGTCGAGTGTCAGCGCGAGCGGTCGCGTTGCGTAAAGTTGCGAAACTGATCGCAGCGCAGAATCATTGGTTAACCCTCTGGCGCTAATATTGTGAGGCTGAACCTCATTTGGGCAGTGTCCGGCCTGGAAAAGTAGGGGCATTTTGCTAGTGCTAGGTTGATTTACTAGTTCTTTGATCCTTAAAAGTCCCAACTTGGTGAGACCTGTAGACTTCTTTTTTTTCTCTTTTCTCTTTTTCTTTATGTCAAAGATAACAAACCTTATGCTTGCATAGTTTACAGCGACTTCACGGCGTCTTTTATAGGAGGGCGGCAGTCTGATCGCATTGCAACCCAGCGAAACTTTGCCCCACCAAACCAATCAGCCCCCTCTATTCGATATTCTGCTTATACTGCACTATTTACCCTCTCTCTTTTCAATTTGGCCTGTATCGAGAGTGTTTCAGCTACACTGAGTATCGTCGATTCTGCAACCTTTCTGTTCCGCTGACATGGGACGATCTTTCCGCTGATATTCCGGGACGCTTCAGTACGCCAGAAGATGAGAAGCCTCTATGGAGACCCAGGTTTGGTTCAAGCTCGATTACCCAGTATACTCTCGACCATCAAATTGTGTTTTGATTGTAGCTAATGTCGATTTATGGGTTGGTGGAATTGCGGAGAAACGGATTACCGGATGCGTTGATGGGACCAACGTTTGCCTGCATTATCGGTGATCAGTTCCGGCGTCTGAGAGATGGCGATCGATTCTGGTAATTTGATAGTCGTCCAATTTCAAAACTCTTCGTTTAAGTGTTGAATCTTAATTTTTCCTTACTTTTTTTCTGTCTCCTTTCTTACTACACTATTTGCTTTTGCCTTTTGGCAGCTGCCTCCGTGAAGATTGCGACACAACTACATCAGTCTTGACACTACATTTGCGTCTTTGTATGTCACGGCGATGTAAATCGTACGAATGCCCCTGTTTCTGAGATGCATGCAGCAGTTTTCCATTTGATAAACCGCACTTGTTAAAAGGGAGAGGGCGCTATCCTGCTTGAGGGAGCCATCACTATATACTCGAACGCGGCTATATACAGGCCATATGTAAATCATGAGTTCCTGGAATGGAAATGCTTCAATCAAGCCATTTTGCTGCTCCACAGAGGAGTTCGTAAAGGTTGGCCAATTACCAACCACATTGCCGTGACATACAGAGACAAGTGATTTAGCGGAACATGAACTAGCGGATGTGCAAAATATCCCTTTCCCCAAGCCCGACAGCAAACACTCACAGTCTCATTAGCTGTGGCGGATAGGACATATCACAGGGAAAGGCTTCCAACACAGCTTTGCCCTTTCTCCACCAACTGGAGCTGACAGGCGACTGCAGTGGTGCGAGAAAGGCGCAAAGCTGTCGTTGGAGCCTTTCCTGTGATATGTCACTATTCGCCACAGCTAAATGAGACTGTGAGTGTTTGCTGTCGGGCTTGGGGAAAGGGATATTTTGCACATCCGCTAGTTCATGTTCCGCTAAATCACTTGTCTCTGTATGTAGGAACCGCTGTGCGTTGGTAATTGGCCAACCTCACGGAACTCCTCTGTGGAGGCAAGCAAAATGGCCTTGATTGAAGCATTTCATTCAGAACTCATGATTTTCACAATATGGCCTGTTATAAGCCCGTGCGACGCTACTTATATGATGCTCCCCTCAAGCCAGGATAGCGCCCTATCCCTTTTATTTAAGTGCGGTTTATCAAATGGAAAACTGCTGCATGCATCTCAGAAACAGGGGCCTTCGTACGATTTACATCGCCGTGACATACAACAGTCCAGAATTGTTGTATGTCAAGCTGATGTAGTTGGTGCGACCAATCTTCACGAGCAGCTAGCCAAAAGGCAAAAGCAGAAATAGTGGAGTAAGAAGGGGACAGAAAAAAAGCAACGGAAAAAAATTAAGATTTCAACAACTAGACGAGAGTTTTTGAAATTGGACGACTATCAAATTACCAGAATCGATCGCCATCTCTCAGACGCCGGAACTGATCGCCGATAATGCAGGCAAACGTTGGTCCCATCAACGCATCCGGTAACCGTTTCTCCGCAATACCACCAACCCATAAATCGACATTGGCTACAATCAAAACACAATATGATGTCGAGAGTATACTGGGTAATCGAGCTTGAACCAAACCTGGGTCTCCATAGAGGCTTCTCATCTTCTGGCGGACTGAAGCGTCCGGAATATCAGCGGAAAGATCGTCCCATGTCAGCGGAACAGAAAGATTGCAGAATCGACGATACTCAGTGTAGCTGAAACACTCTCGATACAGGCCAAATTGAAAAAGAGAGGGGTAAATAGTGCAGTATAAGCAGAATATCGAATAGAGGGGGCTGATTGTTTGGTGGGGGCATTCGTGGTTGACAACGATCACTGCCCGACAACCTCCTATTAGAGACCCGTGAAGTCCTGTAAAACTATGCAAGCATAAGGTTTGTTTATCTTTTACAGAAGTCTACAGGTCTCACCAAGTTGGGACTTTAAGGATCAAAGAACTAGTAAATCAACCTAGCACTAGCAAAATGCCCCTACTTTTCCAGGCCGGACACTGCCCAAATGAGAGGTCAGCCTCACAATATTAGCGCCAGAGGGTTAACCAAGTGATTCTGCGCTGCCGATCAGTTTCGCAACACTTACGCAACGCGACCGCTCGCGCTGACACTCGAAAAACGCACTGGCGTACATCTAGCAAGACCTTACTATGGTAATGCCGACGAAAAATCCTTATGGTGGCAGGGAAATGAGCATAAATATAAAACTCATTCTGGAAATGTAAACTTCACACCTTGGTAACCTGATCTCGTCTCCGGTTGGATATTCATCACTGCGCTAAATCAAGGGCGAACCTGAAAGTGCAGCATGCTGAATGCAGTTGTCTGCGAGACGAACATACCATCCCCCCACTCCAAAGTATGTCTCCTGAATCTTTTTTAGCGATCCACGCTGTTCTGTGATCGGAGAACAGATACACTGCGCCTCCCCATTGGCGCACTCTCATCCTTTATGTTACTGAACTGTCTCGCAACATGGCTCTTTACTGACCCTACTACACCATCACTGCGTTAATGTATCATTGTTATTTTACCCCTGTACGTGGGCGTTGTGCTTGGCGCATGTCCCCACTCCTGCCTTACGTATTGTCTTCGACTTCTAGTTTACTTGTTGCCGTCCCAGCATAACTGGTGCATGGCACGTATCCAGCCAGCGAAGTCCTATCCTTTCTCTTTTTTTTTGAAATATGGAATTTAAAAGCCGAACGGTCCCGATTGAAGTATCAAAGATGCAAAAGTATAAGCACTGCGGGGAGGATACGTGCGGTTCCGCGACGAAGCAACCCTGTACCGTTTTCGCGGCAAAAAAGTGCAGGGGAGGGGCGCTATAAGGCAAAATAGGTCCAGTGGTTCCTCCTTTTTTCCAGTGACTCCGCCTCCCAAGCGCCGCCCTTCACATGTGCAAGAGAATTCCAAGTCTGTGGGACGAGAAAAGCTCCCCATGAACTCTAAGTGGGCGCGTTAATGTTGTCGGACTCCCCTCCAGTGTAATCCCCCCCCGCACTGGTACTGTACGTTCCCACGGCCCGCTCGACGCGCGGCACGGAGTGCGTAAATAACTGCGAAACCTGCTTATGTCAGACAAGCCCATATGCCCCATCGGCTCACCCTTTGTCAACACAGTTGCACACGACACACCATGTTCGGAAGATAATCAGAACAACTTTTTTGCAACCTTGACAAATGCAACCAGCACCATGCAAAGAAAAAAAAATAAATGATGAATTCACTGAAAAAATAAGAATATTAAAGGTCAGTCTTTCAAACGTGGCGCCACACCTATTTCTGGCAGCGAGCCAATAACGTGGAACGCTCGTCCATAAGCGCTGTTTCCCCATCGTATGCACGTACAAACTAGGATTGTAATGGGGTCCTATTTAGGACATTGGGCATGTTTTTTCTGCTTTTTCAGCTTTCACTATTGTTTGTGTTACTCTCACAAGCCCTCTGTCCCTTTGTCTATGCAAGAAGCCGCTACAATCTCGTACTCTAGAGATGTGAATCGAGCGCGCGCTTTGTGCTTAAAAAGTTTGTGATAGCAGGCGACAGTATCCAAAGCTGCAGGTGGAATTAGATGCGTAGGACGCCGAGTGCATTACCCCTCAATACGCCTGGGCAACAACCTGGTGAAGGCAGCAGAAAGCCTGATACACGGCTGATGCCCATTCGTGTTCGCCACACCGGGAATACGTTCACGGACCTATACATTTAGTTTCACGCGCAATTTTCGGGGTACTGTACACCGCCGCTCGTCTTGAGTTATAATCTTACCAGTTCTATTACTGTACTTCACAAACCTCATGGAAACGGTCGAAAAGCTTTTCAGTGAGCTCCATATTAAGCATCTGGTTCGGCATTGGCAACTTCAAGGGCGACGCGAACAATCCCCTTATGAGCGATCATGCAAACCTTCGGAGAGAAGTCGTTCAGGAGCGAAGAATGCCTGCAAGAATACAGAGAGGTAAGAAGTTCACTGCAAGAACATGTCTACATCTGCTGTCTTCAGGATACCTCCTATGGTGAGGATCCCTAGCAAGGGAGGGGGGGGTCGCATTTAGTAACTGGAAAAAGGAGTCGTACTCACACTGTTGAGGTTTTACACTTTTATTTTCAATTCTATGAGCTAAGATGCCTTGCTCTTTAAGAATATATCAGAGGAGCAAAATCTCATAATCATTATTATGACAAAATGGCCCTAATGCCCACCTTGTGCAGCGAAATATGTCCATCTTTGATCGGATTGAAGTCCTTGTCATAACGGAATAGGGTCGGATTGATGAGAGTGTGGCCGAACCTGAAATATTTTGATTGCGACTCGAAAAAGAAAGTGTCCAATTATCACAAAGTCAACATTAATATGCATCGATTTTCTCTTGTGCGCGATATTGATGGGTTTTTATTGACTGAACCGTGGGTAATAAGCTCATTAGCGTCCTGATGGTGTAATCGAATCTAAATCATTCAAATCACCCTAAAGGCGCTGCCGATGTTTCTAGGGTGTACGCGAATGCGCCATCGCCACGAGTTCCCCGGAAAAGTTTTTTAGGTAGCTATTGTATCCTCGAGGGTATTACAAATACGTTGTATAAACTAACGCCTTTCAATCAGACAGGTGGTAAGTTGGGCAATCCGCAGCCCACCTTCCACACCCCCCCCCCCTGTTGACGTAGTTTTTTAGGGGAAAACTGGAAAACATGGTAGTTATTGGGGGGGGGGGCTCGCGAAAATGGGTCGTACCAAGAGAACCAACGGCAGTACGTGCTCTGCTTTCAATCCACTGGAAATGAATTATAGACTAGAAAAGTGATAAAAGGGAGAAAGACTCATAGAAGGGAGAAAGAGCAACTGCTTTTGACCACAGCGTATCACGATTTTGTGGATTGTGAACAGAACCCACAATCGACGCTTTTCACTGAGCTATTAAGATGAGTCTGTTCAATGTTCTATTCACCTGAAAGCAGCTGTAGCAAAGGCGTTTGATATTGACGGATCAACCTGCGGATTGTAACCTCCGTACTCGCCAATCATTTCGTTGTAGCCAACCTGAATTGAATAAAGTTGTTGTTCAAGAAAGCTTTTTATCACAGAAAGTCGATCCATTGGGTTTCGAACACGGTCTGTTTGTCCATCATTATATCTCGAATGTTCCTCAAGAATAGAGGGTAACGAGGGAAGAAACGTATTCCTATTCCACGGTTTGTGAATGGGTGGGAGTTGATTGGTGACAACCTGACCCCAGTTCGCTCACCCGACACCTCCAACGGCAGTTCACGAAAAAAAAGAAAAAAGTGATGGGACTTTGGGAAAGGTCACTAAGATGGTAGGAAGGACGAGGACGGTGTGGAAGAGAGGTTATTTTACGATATTCTGCAGAGAGTTCTCTCAGCGCTGTCGTGGGCACGTATTAAGCTTCCCATAACCAGCCTGCCAAGCTAGACAAGACAAGACAAGTGGGTTCTGCATAACTGAATTTGGCCCTCGGCCAGATTTAGCCAACTAAGGCTCAACCTCTTACCTTCCCAAGAATCGTTGGAAGCCATTCACTGTATGTGATGTGTTGTATGATAGCACCAACGATTTTTCGCGCTTCTGGAATGAAAAAACTAAAATAAAAACCACGAATAAAAAAATACATGGTTGAAGTGGGTGCTTAATGCCTCGGGAAGGGCGAGTCTGCAATTACACCTGTCTGGGGTGAGCGGCAATGTTTTAAGGGGTAGGAAGCTAATAGCTGGTGAACCACTTCCTGTTTGCAAATTGAAGCATGCGGGGTGATTTCCCACTCCAGAATCCGTTTACTACGGAGAATTCGACTATTGTAGCTTTTGCGCAAACTTACAGGCCCCTACAGAGGAGGCTCGTAGAGCTTAAAGATGTATAGAAGTCGCACTCTGTGGCTTAGTGGGGCATTTTGCACTTCCTCTAGTTCCTTTAGTTGGATCTTCTTACAACAAGTCTCGCTTGCGTGCGACACTTAAATTCCTGTGAAATCGTTCGAGTGAGCTACTTCGGTCACAGGAATTCAGGGATCATCACAAAGTGGCCTGTAAAAGGTGCTGGGTGCCTTTGGTGCCCCCACCAAGCCAAACGCCGTAAAAGATATGCTGTTTGGGCTTCAAGAAAACTTTCGAACAAAATCAGCAGCTCACCGTGGAAAATCGTCTCTCCATCCCAGTTCACATTCAACTCCAGAAGCTTCGCGGCAATTCGATTGTGTTCACGAAGGAAAAGTGTGTGCATCGCGGTCAAACCGAGCTTGAAACGTGGGCAGTTAGTTCAATAAATCAATAGTCCCGATCAATTCTTTGTAACTCTTCTTCTGGGAGATTGTTCTTCAGCTTAGATAATATTCCTATTCGCGCCGTCAGCCTATTCTCCACCAACTGTGGCCACCTGCAAACATCCACAATTCGTGGAGAATGGGCTGGCGCTGCGCCAGACCCCAATTATCCCACTGGGACACCCCAGCATCTGCAGCCGATAAGTGTATAGTGTGCTCCATATCCCGGAAATGAGTAGGGCGTGGCTGTTTGCCCGAACAAGGCGGCGGTGCTCTTTTGGAGGCATATTGCTGCCTTGGGACATTTGCGTCATGTCCTTGTTCATCACAAGACAGTATGACAGTTGTCCCATATTTAAATATCCCCCGAAGAACGCGTCATATCCAAATGAAGTGCGCAGCCACGCCCTTTCAGCCGCCGAGATATGGAGTGTATACTCACCTGTTCATTAGCACGAAGATCACCAGCTAGGAAGCACCGTATGGGATTCTCTTGTGAAAAGTTTCTTCTGCAGTCCATGTCAGAGTCTCGCTCGAATGGCAAGTAGGGTTTTTGTCCTCTAAACAAAAATACCTGTAACGTGGGCGGAGCAACCTAGGCGGAGTGCGAATAGCCCTGCCTAGAATTCAGCGCGAGTCTAGCCTTGAAAAGGTTAGTCTGCAAGACGGAACAAAAGTTGGAAAATTCGCGATTCCACATGCGAAACGTCATCCGGAAGATAGGCCCCTTTCCTTTCCTTTTCCTACGTTCCTCTTCCTTTTTTCGTTCTCTTTCTTCTGCTGTTCTCCAAAATAGAACACTTACGTTGATACGATGTCGAACCGCAGCAAACCGTGGTCTCCAAACAGATCACGAAGTTCAAGCGCTTGGACTTCTGTGCTACCGTACACCATCGAACCATCCAAATAGGAAGTAATCTGAAAAATTAATTTATTCGAGGAAACGAAGTATCTTGAGGGAATATTAAGAGAGGAAAACGAATGCTATTCTTAAGGGGAATATTAAGAAACTTACGAATTCTCAATTTGTTTAGAATTTGCCCCGTGGGTCCATGAATAGTGCGCCTCCTAATCGAAAAGGTCTTACTAGTTTGGCGTAAAAGGGCTAGGCACTCGCGCTACAGCATCTACCAACGCTGAAGAAAACGTCTGGCGCTAGGCGTTTTAAAATTCGAAACGCCACGCGATTGCTAGGTCGTCCACGAGGTTAAACTTCTAGCCACTTGGAGATTCTCACCACGAAGAAAAAAATAGAAGATACAAGAAAATAAATAATGAAGGAAAGGGCAACCAAACGATGAAAGGGCCATCAAGAAAAGAAACTAGAGCCGTGGCAGGATAGAAAAAGGGGGGCGGTCTACACTAGGGAGGGGAACAAGAAAAAGATAGAGATTTCAGCTCTGAGGCAGGGCCATATAGGATCGCACCAATGTAATAAATACTCGTATAATTAAAACGATCACTTACAATGTTCATTTGATCTCTGTAGGTGACACGCTGGAAGATCAGCGACGTCTCTCCGCTACCGCATACCGCACCGCTACGCTCGAATTCAATACACGGATACTTCTGATGCCTAAAATTCTCAATTTAGCCAATCGATAATGAGGACCTGCAACTGTAGGGAGTAGTCGTTAGGAAATCTCAAGGATCATAATATAAAGATAGAGTCTGCGATAAGCAGATGGCAGAGACTCATAAACGCTGCGCTCTTCCACATGGATATGCCCCTCCTGATGAGGAATGAGGACGAGACGCTCATGAAAAAGGCATAACAGTCATGAATTTTCCACCCACTACCGAATTGTGCCATTGAAGCAGCCGCATCGTTTACGAAATTCAAGACCCCTTGCGTATTTTAGATGGAGATCGCCCCAGCGATTTCCCGAAATACTTCTCAAGGCCCATGTCTCGAAAACAGAAACGATTTCAGAGCAAGCTAGCCGCGCTCTAGCATGCAGCAGGTAATGTAAGGGATCAAATCTCGCTCAAGCCACCCCTTCCTTCTACTGAGGGATACTTAAAGGGTGCCAACTTAAGCACTGATCCGTACGTCAAATGAGCTTTAAAAGTTACCTGCAGCGCGCCCTAAACAGATTCATTGCATGTCCAGGCAGGTGTTGCGAGGCAGTTCGGCCTTGCGTTAGGGACATCTTTGCTGGAGTCCGCGAAGCTAAGCAAGAGCGAGAGCTTTGGTTACACTTGACAATAGCCTACAGGTCTCACCGAATTGGGCCTTCTAACTTCACAGCAACTAAGGGAAAGAAAGCAGCGAAAGTGCAAAATGTCCCTCCCAAGCCAAACCGCAACCCGCTCCGTAATGGGAATAGAGCCGCCCGACGCATCCAAAAATAGGCAAAACAACAACTGATGCATAATCATTTTACCTTTGGATTTAAAAAGAAAAGATGGATAAAAGACTTACACTCCAGTGTGCAGTTTTGGATCATTAGGCGATAGCGGTATGTTGAAACAAGGGTCAAGATTCTCGCAAGTCCTGTTACAAATGGCACCAGAGGCATAGCTCTGTCTTGACAGCGCAGTAGCGGTGTGAGTGAGATCATGATCTGAAAACGAGAATTTGTCCTTACTTTAGGTCTTGGAAGGCACATTTAGCGGTCTGATCGTTTGAACGCGGCTGACAGTCGTCATCCTCACTAACGTTGTGCCTCTTGCCGTTTTAGGAAGAACGAGGCCGAGAAAAAGGAGCGATGACAACCTCACTCCGCCAGGCTAGGTGCATAATGCCTCAAGATCTGCTCTAACTCACCTGACAAATTGGACCCCACTGCCAGTCACCATTGCTGAAAAAGATACCGAATGTGGATTGTGACGGTTTCGTGGCCTACCGAGTAACCATTGAGACCTGAGATGAATAGGTTAATTGGAAGGAGAAACATGATTAGGCGCAGTTCGGGGGTGGGGAGGGTATTTTGCACATCCGCTGCTTCCCATTGTCGTACAGGGCAAACAAGTGAAAGTTTGCAAAATCCTTCCTTGCCAACTCTTGAAGGATACTTCGGAACTCCTATCAAGCAGTGAACACGAGGAGCAGAAGGGCCCCTCGTGTTCACTGCTTGATAAGGAGTTCCCCTAGCCCCATTTGCGGCAAAAATTAGTGAAAGTCAAGATACGAATGAAAAATGGTACGAAAATGTTGGTAGGGTAAACATAGGGAAAACCAGAAATATGGCCAATGCCAACAAAGGGGTGAAGTGAAAAACCCTTTGAAGAGAAGTTTCCAAAATCCAAAAAGAGTTCTCACATCACGTGGATTCGGCTTGGGATATCCATTATACAGCCGTCCTCGTTCCCATCCAACCGGTGTACTGAAACCGTTCTCGTAGATTGGTGGAAGTAATCGTAGCAACGGCATCTGTGACACTCCCCACATCGGGTGGTCGAAATTGTTGCATTGACCGTCATAAGACCTGTGAAATCAGGAATGATCAGATAATTACATTATAGTAGCATTTTAACTTGAAAAGACACTCCGCGGTAACCAAAAATGGGGGAGGCCAGTAGACCTTACATGGTAACGCATTCTTTGACTTCCCCGTATCAGAAAAAAGGCACAGGAATACAGAAGGATTGAGTCTCTGCCCACATGACTACTGCGGCGTGGACATTTTGGCAGTGTAGAGATATCGCGCCGCAGCGCGTCGACGCGCGTCATCGCAATATCTGAACGCTGCCCTACACAGTATGCTCACATACCTGTATTTATTGTGGAAACACAGATCAGTACAAGCGCTTTTGAACTGTCCCGTTTGACAACCCGACAATTCCATCAGCGTTTGAACATGGGACGGGGCTAGTACAGCCTCGTAGGAAACATTCTTCGGTGCCAGTTTATCCACAGGCAAACGGAGACCTGAAATTTCATCACTCAAAAAATCTCGAGTGTGACTGTAAACACAGAAATTTTGCGGCCGTTGGAAACAAACAAGATTCAATAAAGTAAAAAGTTAAACAAAAATTTGAAAATTTTGAAAAAAAAATTGACGGTGAAGTACCTCTTTGAATGTGCTCGTGAACGAGTCTCACGCTCTCTTCGTAGATATCACGAGCTTTGCTCAACTCTACCGCCTAAATATAAACTGCAGGTTTCCGAAATTATTCCACTCACACAAAAAACAAATTCATTCCAGATTGCGCCATGCAAGCCAGTTTATTAGCTTTTTTCTTTGTAAAATGAGAAGCATGCTTCTGGATGAACTGATACGGGTCGCAACAAGGGATAGAGGATGAAGTTTTCGCCGTTGATCAGTTCCTTTTTGAGATGCACCATTCATTCATGACCGTAGTGGCTTATTGAATGCGATGTGGCCTATACAATGACTTGCGGGGGCCAGCCGATGTACAAGTCAGTGTTTTATCCTCCCAGACGAATCTGGTACCAATTTACCGTCCCCGGAGGGTAGAAGGCTTGGTTGGCCTGGGCGGGGTCGACCTGGGAATTTGAACCCAAGACCGCGCGAGTGGTAAGTCACCAGTCGGGCTACGAAGAGGGGTACGTAGAACTACTTCATTGAGGCAAAGAGATCTGATTTCATGATCTTGCAGAAATTTGACTAAACCTTCCAGGGAAGCAAGTAAGCCGCTCATGAACAAGTGTTGCTACGCTGCTATTTATGCAGAAAAAGGATTACAAAAACCAATGAAATCAGCCGAAGTCTTCAAATTTTGGAACATTTATACTGACTTGAAAGAAGATGAAAGTAACGGCATAATATCAGAAATGGTCTCAGTCACACTACTAACCGAAGGCCAATCTCACTGCCAATAATTCGCACCCCTTCCGCCTCCCCTCTGATAAATGAAGGGCGAAAATAGCGCGGACGGCCACCACAGTGCTGCACGCGAGATGTTGTTATCCAGCTAAAATGAGACTCCCATATGTTAAGGGCGGAATCACTGTTACCACGTTTTTGAAGCTGTTTTGTTATGGTAACGGATAGCGCATTCGCCCGGAAAGCATGAGGTGCGGGTTCGACTTTTGCCCTTAACTCAGCATTCTTGTGATAACTGTTATCACGACTCTTTGAGGACAAAAACCACCATGTTGAGGCCAAAAGCATGGCGCATCCCAGAAAGATTGACTTCTGCTAGTGCTCTCGTCATATAGAAGGCATCGAAAAAAGATTGTCTTACCTGAGCCGGAATCGAAAATCGGAACAGCTTTTTAAGATCTTCGGGATCAGAGACGCGATCTTGTGACAATCGAACGCGGGTGTTATCTACTGCTCTGGAAATCATACCCATGACTGACGTTGAAGATCGTATCCTAACAGTGAAAAAATACAAAAAAAATATTGTCCCTCAATGAGAAATGCAAGGCCGACAATCAGGTGTTAAACTAACTCCGGGCTAACTTTTGCTAGTCACCTTGCGAGAGGGGTTCAATTCAGCAAAAATGCGCAGCAACTTAGTTAGGTGGCAAACTTCAATTCCTGAATTTTTCAAAGTTTCGCTTTCAATAACATTCGACCTGTTGAAATTGTTGGACTTTTTGTCGATGGTTTGAGATGAACTGCGATGAGGAAAAGCCACTGTTCATCAAAACCCAATATTCGCAAGAAGATGGGGGGAATAATCCTACTATATATACTCCCGCCCCTAAGTTTGTCTGGTTGGTTGTGTGTGTGTGTAGTGTATGTATGTGTGTTTGACCGGAAATTCATAACTTCTTTCAAAAGAGTGACAGAGCGCTCAAACTGATAAGTCATGTAGGGGGTCGTGCAGGAACACTATTGGTGGGTGGCAGGAAGTGATAAGAGCTGATAAGATACCGCGAGCAGCCTCATAAGGGGAGGGATCACCAAATTCATATTCAGCGGGGCCACAGCAACGCATAAAGACCTTGGTTCCAAAGTAGTTAAGGTAGGGGGGCAGGATGGGAACATTATTGTGGTGGCAGGAATTGATATAAGCAGCTATAAGACACCATAAAGGAAGCCTCAAGAAAGAGAGTGGGTTACCTAATTCATAACACCGGCCAGAGCAATGACCGCACGTTGGATACAAGTAGTAAGGTAGGGGGCAGGATGGGAACATTATTGGTGGGTGGCAGGAATTGATAACAGCTGATAAGATACCGCGAGCAGCCTTATAAGGGGAGGATCACCAAATTCATAGCGCGGGCCCCAGCAACGATGAGACCTTGTTCAGAAGTCAAAGTAGGGGCAGGATGGGAATATTATTGGTGGGTGGCAGGAATTGATAACAGCTGATAAGATACCATAAGGAGCCTCAGAAAGAGTGGGTTACCTAATTCATAACACCAGCCAGAGCAACGACCAGACGTTGTACAAGTAGTAAGATAGGGGAAGACGCGAGGAAATTATTGCTCGGCCTGGCAGGAACTGATAACGAGCTGATAAGAATAACAATAAGGAGGCCTTAAAAGAATAGGGATCACGCTAACTCACAACGTCGACAGAACAACGGGACATCGTCTGTCCAAATGAGCAAGAATAGTGTGCAAGGCATGGGACCATTATTTGAGTTTGCTGGCAGAGACATAGATAAAATAAGATATCCCCAGAAAATTCACAGGCAGAAGTTGTCTTGCAAAACCACTGGTGGAACTGCTCCAGCAAGTAATTCAGGGGTGCTCAGAGAATATTAAAGGTGGGAGTTAAATTCTGTCAGTGCCCGACAACCGCTTTTGGGACTCCGTATATGCTCACATCATCGTGGCCAAATTTCTATTCCTAGCAATAGCTTTGGCGGTCGAAATTGCTTCCACCGCTAAACGCTCGAGTTATCAGCCGGCAAAGGGAATTACGATTGCTCCAAGGGAGGAATAGATATAAGCGACCACAGCATATATTTCGGCACGTCGATTTTTGTTCGATCCAGAATCGAATTCGCTGCACCGCTCTGCTTGTCCTAATCTCATAGAATGGTGCTTTCAGAAAAATATGAATAGGCACAACACTGGCAAATTTTGTTCATTAAAATGGAGAAACATGATGAAATGGGTCGTCCTCGAAACATGAGAATTAGGCTAGGTGTTGGTGCTCAGGACAAATCCTGTCAGTTATCGTAGTACCATGGGTTTAACCATGCGCGCAGTAGTGCGCGTCAGCCAGACTGGTTACTAATATTCCTCGAAAATTACTATTCAGAAAGGAGGTTACCTGTTTACGTTATCTCTAGCCTGTGTGGAGATTGATCTCAGCGTTGCATCGTCAATAAACGCATCCACCTAAAGCATCCTCAATAGCAATTGAAGGAAATTTGCAACTTTTCAACTACTTTTTGTGCATTTTAAGACAATTTCTGCGATAATCAAATGGGCAGAGAAATGAGCGCAATATTAAAGAGGCGCAGTGGTCCAAATTGCTCCGCCTAGGCGAGTAGTGTGACGGCCCTTATCCAAGACAGCAAGCTAAAATTTGAAAACTCACAGTGCGACCAAAATCTCCATCGACTGTAAGCTTAGCGTCAGCCATCATAGCCCCAACGCTATTACCAGCCATGCATGAATAGACTCCCTCATCTTGGCGAGTGACTTTTGTTATCGTCAACTCAGTGCCATCATCTGAAACCTGAACAAGAGAGCCATTTTCTCAAAACAGTGAACAATATGTGTCGTGCGATCCACAAGCCACGGCCGCGTGCGGTCGCGTCACGTCTTATGGGATACTACTATTCACTGCGTCTTGAGTGTCTCAGATGAACCATTAAGTTGACATAAAGGACATTGTGTGCTGTGCCGCTGTGCGACCTACAGGCCATAGCAGCACGCGGTCGCGTCGCGGTATTAGGTGAAGACTGCTAGTTTCTGCGTATTGAGCGTTACGGATGGAAGGTGAACAAGGAGAAGTGAGTCCATGAATTTGTGCAGAGTAGATCAAACACTGTCGCAAGTGTTTGGAACCCATGCTTCGCAAAACAGGTCGAAAAATGCCGCGGGACCGGATGTGTGGTATGCCGCGACGCTTTGCCGCGCGCGGCACATTTACTCAAAAACTGGGAAGGTGCCTCGCGCAAGAGTTTGAAAATCATCGCATTACTGCGCAAGGCGCCACCCGCACTATCTCCCTGCACGCGCTAGGCCTCAGGGCGAGCCCCGCCCCAGATTGCCATGCCCCTTCGCCCAGCGAATATGATTTGCGCCCGTTTCACTCTACAGTTTCTATTTACATTAATTTTCACAATTACACTATATCACACTTTGCAATGACTTTTATGCAGCTACTTATTTGACTCCGCCTCGGATGACTCCGCCCACCAGAGGTAAGCTCGCGTGACGTCGCGCGATGACCTTCCTCTACAGCCCTAATGATCATTGCCAAAAAGCCCTCTGCGTCACTCACCATGAAACGTCCTTTGATGTGAGGAATGACCGATCCTTCGTAGAACCAGGTGATTTCAGGTTTGGGAACACCACGAGCTCGGCAGATGAACGTGACCTGAACCACGTGTACGGAATATTCCAACAGTTTGAATGAAAATAATCGATGGCAATGGGAGCGTAGGTTAAGGGGGTGGATTACAGCTCATTGGTCAAATAGCGCTGCGATAGCAGGTCACTTGTAGAAGCCTGTTGGACAGCACCGCCCCTCCTGCCTCGATGCCTCCCACGACACAATAAGGGACTGCTATCCCCTCC